>PVKP010013421.1:0-55557 GCA_004027715.1 Plecturocebus donacophilus | reverse complement strand
AGATTGAGACCATCCTGGCCAACATGGTGAAACCCCATCTCTACTAAAAATACAAAAAAATTAGCTGGGCATGGTGGCGCATGCCTGTAGTCCCAGCTACTTGGGAGGCTGAGGCAGGAGAATTGCTTGAACCTGGGAGGCAGAGGTTGCAGTGAGCCGAGATGGCACCACTGCACTCCAGCCTGGCGCCTGGTGACGGAGTGAGACTCTGTCTCAAAAAAAAAAAAAAGAAAAGAAAAGAAAACAGATGGCAAGACACAGATACATTCCCTTGAGTTTCTTTGAAATGCCCTCTCAGAGCAAAGCCAGCTTTCGGCACCAACTTTTCACCAAGCCACAGATCAGTTTTCTATTCTCATGAAATCCTCATTCGTGCAGTCAGTCTAAATTTCCTATTCAGACTGAAATGAATGTTCTATTCTTTTCTTACTTCTCTGGTCAGAGTCACTTATGCTCATCTCCAAAATAAATCTTCATTTTTCACAAAATAATTCTTCTACTCTCTCCCACTAAATCCTTTTCCTAAGAATAAAAAGAGAAGTAAATCAAAAAGAAAAGTGTAACACTGAGAGTTGGAATTTTTACAAAGCTTAGTCCCAATTTTCTACTATACACCTTTCAATGAAAGGGAGTTTAAAATTTGGAAGCCATCACAGGAAAGCAATTTTGCATAGCGTGAAGGGAATCCCCAGTCAGTGGTATACTACTGGGAGGTGACTGTTTCTACAGGAAAGTGTCCATGATGAAGCTGTAAATGAACTGAAAATGTCCTAAGCACAGATCTGAATAGGGAAATGACTAGACTCTAAGCTTCTCTACCGGCCACTCCAGGCCAAACAAGCAGTGAGCATGCTCCTTGGAGCCAAAGAAGAAGGTGGTACAGTCGTCTGTATGGACAAGGCTATGGATTATGCAGAAGTGAACACTGTGAGCGGTCTTGCCTATGATGTGTGCACTGCACACACAGAGACATCTGTTCTGATTCTTCACATCTTTAAATTCAAGAATGAAGAAGTCTTTGTATAGAACAATGAATTAAAACAGGGCTTTCCAGTAGCATCTTTACCTAAGATTTGGGCAGAATTTTCTGCTAACTTGGACCTCACAGATCAGACTGTGGCATTGTAAACATCAATAACGCAATGAAAGCGGCCAAGACTGCAAGTGCATTTGGAAACAGATGCACACTGATAATGGCAGGAGGTCAGACAGTGATGCCTGAGGCAGGATGAGAGATCAACTGCAGTCTGGACCTTTCGCTGGCTCAATGAATCGAGTTTCAGTAAAGGTGCTTTAGATTGATATTACTTCAAGACTTGCAGGCATTCCTGGAGCCCTTTCTTCTAAAGAAAAAAAGGAAGTTAAGATTTGCTCTGAATAAATGCTTCATATTAAATATGATAGTGACTAATACCTTATCCACCTAATGCTCTAAAACAAAAAATTGAATTCTTAAAACATGGAAATAAAATTAGTATAGAATATTTTTTGAAAGCCTAGAATCCTGAGTCAAAAGTCTTGTGCTTAACTCCCATGATTCGGGGCAGCCATGTGGGGGTCTGCTTTAGAAAGTGCAAGTTTCACAGGAATGCTGTTGTTACTGTGTCCATGATGTTTCAGAAATGCTCTTTGTCCCTTCACTGACTTTCGCCGTCTTTCACACTGGACATGTGGCAGATGCTTTGATCTCTTGATTCTAGGTTAACCTCCAACTGGGCCCCAGCTGCTTGCAGTTCTCTCCCAGGACGGGGCTGTCTGTGCTTCCCTGCCTTTGCCTGGGCATCATCCCATCTAACATGCTTCCTCTATCTAACCCGCTGGCTCTCACCCACTCATCCTGTACAACTCCTAGCTGTGGACCCACAGCTGACCACTTCCATGGGATCTTCATCGCACACTGGGGAGATTTCTAGCATTGTCTCTCTTTAACAGACTATATGCTTTCATTCTAGTACCAGCCTGTAGCATGGTGCCTGACAGAGTGGGGGCCTCTGGAAATGTTGACTGCGTAGATCAATACATAATGAGATGCCATAAACATAAGGGAAACTTTTCAATGCAAAGAGTATCTCTAATTTTCTCTTTTGCTTGTCAGTTTAAAGACCTTTGCTCCAAGGAATGCCACAGCTGAACCAAGGCATGCAATACTCATGCCAGCCTGGCCAAGACTGCATCCTATTCATTTTAGGGGCATCTCTGAGTCTGAATTCTTCTGAAAGCAGAATGTGAAAGCAGAGCCTCGATGCAGCTCATCTGGGAGATGATCCATCCCAGGAAACAGGAGTGAAAGTCTGGACAAGTGAGATTGGGAAGGAGGAAAAGAAAGCAGGCTGTATTAAGGAGCTAGTTGTCTCACTGGGGACCCTTGTTGGATGCGTTTCAGAATTGTGCCTCCAAAAGTACAGGAATCTGGGAAACATATCTGCAGACTGCAATCCCCTACAGGTGAACCTACAGAAGCACTAACTCCCCTGTCCCCCACAAAACTTCCCAACTATCTGGAGTTTAGGCTGTGCAAGCTCTTGTGGGTTAGGAAACAGGTCTGAGCCAGGAAAGCTGAGAGACTGGGAATAACTGGGGCGGGGCATTAACGTGCACAGGGACTGTTCACCATGGCTGCAGCTGAAATGGAAGGTTGGCCATGGCACATATTCAACTATTGATAAAAAAAGGACAGCAGAGTCAATGGTTAAGGTTTTGCATCATATTTATGCAACTAAGTAAAACCTGATTCCAAAACACAATCTATTAATCGATGAAAAGAAAGTGCTTGATGGGGAGCATGAAGCTATCCTAGCTGGACCTCAGGGACAAAGCTCTCAGGGGAATGGGCAAGCATCTGTCAGCAGATGCTCAGGAATATCCAAGACTGCTCCACCCCTCACATCCGCGCTGCTGCCACCTCTCCCCTTACTGCCACCCCACCATTCACAGGGCAAAGGGCTGAGAACTGCCAATCATCCATTCTCATTCACTGTGACTTCCTTCCACTGTGGGAGTTGGTCTTCATGGTCGTTTTACAAAAAAATGGGTGAAGGAAGCAGTAAAGAGAAAAGAAAGAAGACTTGCTAACCTGAATATGTTCAATCATTCAAAGACAGCTCTTCTTCCCTCTCTTGGGCTCTGATAATGGAAAATAATTCCCATCTAATATGTTGGGGGAACCTACTATCAATGACAGGAAACATATATTACTCAGCTTTCAAGTATATTTGTATTTATACTTGAAAGCTTCTTGTATTTATGTCATCAGAATTTTCTTTGTCAATTGGAAAAAAGGCAGACCAAGTCCCATTCTGTCACTGTTTTTACACCTGACTCTCTGTACTCCACTGTTTATTTGAAAAGCACATCAGGCACCCACCCATCCTTCCACGCTGCACATGCCCCCATCCATGCTTCCATCTGCCTCTGATCCCACCATGCAGAACGACTGTCAATGAATTTGATTTTGTTTCTTGCAATCAGTTGCACTTTTCCAACATGAGCCTTTTAGCTTACTACCAGCCCAGCATTTTGAGATAAGCAGATGTCATGACAGAGGAAAAGGGCCATAAAAGCAAAAATCAAAGCTGGCTTCTATAGAAAATGTCTTTTTAAAAGGAGGAGGAGAAGGAAAAGAAGACAAAATGTACATTGAGAGATTGAGCTAAATCAGAAGATATCAGGGACACATAACCGAAAAACTTAATATCTGACAGATGTCATAGAGTCATGTTTGTTGAGATCAGGTAAGAATCTCCCATGAAACTCATGAAGGGAAGAAAGATAAAATCAGAGTTGGCTTCACGGGTGTGTGATTTGTGCAGTCACAAAGAATCACATGTTCAGAAGGTCAGTGCTTGGTTTAATGCTGTGCTGTGGCCATCTTGAAATTTTTGTTGTTGTTGTTGTTGTTGTTTGAGACGGAGTCTTACTCTCTTGCCCAGGCTGGAATGCAGTAGCATGATCTCAGCTCACTACCACCTCCGCCTCCCAGGTTCAAGTGATTCTCATGCCTCAGCCTCCTGTGTAGCTGGGACTACAGGTGTGTGCCACCACATCTAGCTAAGTTTTTGTATTTTTAGTTGAGATGGGTGTCACATGTTGGCCAGGTTGGTCTCAAACTCCTGGCCTCAAGTGATCTGCCCATCTAGGCCTACCAAAGTGCTAGGATTACAGGTGTGAGCCACTGCACTTGGTCTCTTAATAACTTTTTAACAAAAGGTCCCACATTTTTGTTTTGCACCGAATCCCCACAGATTATCCAGGGAAAGAACAGAAATTATTTGACAAGACCTTTCCTTCACAGGCTAGAAAACAGCAAGAAATGGTTTGCAGGGGTATTCCCAAGGGCTCCCTCCCTGCTTCTTGCAGACTCATGTGAAGCTGTCTGTCTGGGTTTGGACATGCTAGGAACGACAGACAACAGACTCACTGGACAGAGGAGAGAAGCGTAATCTGGTTGGTTAGCACCAAGAGGAGGAAGTCTTAATGGACGAAGTTCTAAATGGATGAAATTACAAACCCTCTTCATTGGTTTTTTTATTTGCAGAAGTGGAGAAATAATACCCCCTAAAATAATCAATGATCACTCTTCAAAAGAAGATTCACTTATATTAAAGCCTAACTTCCTTGTGAAGAAAACTCTTTAAGAGTCTCCTGTAATGTAGCCCAATTAGAAATCTACTCTCCTGAATAAAAGGGCAGAAGAGGCAACCAAAGGTCACCCAGTAGTCCCCAAGGACGACTGTGGAAATGGCTGTCACCAGTCATCAAAGCCCTGACTCTGAGCCCTAGCTCTTATCAGTCATCAACTTCCTCTCCTTAAATAGAGCCACTACAAATGTCACCATCAGTCTTCCTCAGACAAAATCAGGGATCTGGCGTCAGAACCTCAGCTGCCAAAATAAAAACCCTCTAAATTATTTTCGGTTCTCATTGGCCCTTCCTTCCTTACATGTTCTAAATTCACTGTTTACTATTAAGATGCCTGGTCAAGCCTTGTCTTCAGTCTGCAGGCACTGGACCAAGTGGTGTTTGAGCTTGAAAACTGTAAAATATTGAAGCATGCTTCTTTCTGTCTTCTATGGCTGCAGAAATAAACCCAGCACATCAGGAAACAGTCCCAGACACTGGTAGATAAAACCCCTCACAATATTGCATACTAGAGTAAGTTTCCTTTGCAAAATCCGCTAAGAAAAGCCACTTGTGGTTCAGAAGTTTAAATACTGGCTTTGACTCGAATCTTACAAAAAATCTGTATTTTTAAAAATTTTTAAATTTTCCTTGCTGATTGACATTTAAAAGTAACAAATCAGATTAGAGATGTAGTGGGTAGCGTGTGTGTGTGTGTGCATGTGTGTGTGTGTGTGTGCGCATTCTCACAGTGAATGAGAAAGAATAAATGGCACATATATAAATGTATATATATGTTTTTGTGTGTATGTGTGTATGTGTGCGTGTGTGTGTGTGTGTGTATTTCACTAAAGCCTGTCCTTGGGTATACATATGTCCCCTTATAAAACCTCATTCTACCAACAAATGCTCCATTTCTTTCACTGTGGAAATAAGTAATAACAATCTTACTAATAACTCTAGATTAATAATAATTGCTAGATGAAATGACCTCTGTGGGAGAAGAGGCATTTGTTATTTGGACAGCATCCTAATTGCAAAGTAGTTCAATGAACAGATATCAAATGCTACCCATGCTTCTAGCAACGGTATGCAAATTGGCCTCTCAACAATTGCAAACTGTTTATAAGCAAATAAGACTCTTCATTGACATTATTACTATGGTATAAGTATTATTGTCAAAGCTTAAACAATGAAAATCCAGTAAAAGTAGTTTTCTTTTTTTATAAAACATCCCAAAAAAGATGTTACAACCCTATTAACTTGAAAGGAGATAGTGTCATGAGATCTCTTCCAGCACTTTAGCAAAGAAAAAAGAAATGAGTGCCACACTCTTAAAACATAACTTCATAAGTATTAAAAGAGATGTTCTAGTTTGTAAGTTCTCATTCAAATATGATCTTTAAGAAGATAAATATGATTTTCCTAAAATTTAAAGTTAGATCTAAACTGCTCATCCATCTCAGAAATTGCTCATCAGCACTCATGGTTGTCTTTCCTCTTCTCCGCCTCTTTCCCTCAGTGAAGAGGTGCCTAGGAAGTCAATTAAAGCTCACCTTTATTACCCCATAAGTGGCTACCAGCCCCAGGAAGATGGACAACTGGGCTCTTCACCAGGTCAAATTCTCCCCATTAGGCAATTGGAGAGCATGAAGCATCCAGCAGTTAACTGGCTCTAGCAACATGAAATCACCATCACTTGAAAAATGCTGCTTTCAACAAAAAATGCTGCTTTTTGGAAACTCTTGAAAAATGCTGCTTTCCATTTTGAATTTAATGTTTCATGAAAAAAAAGAGAAATATTAATTCTATCATAACAAGCCACATCACCAAGCTGTTATTGTAAAGGCCATTATGGATTCAAAGCAGCTTTTTAAAAAGGATTCATATTTTCAGAGAAAGTCAAGACAGTATTAGGGCTGAGAATTATCTTTATATTTCAAAGGGAAAATTTGAGGGAGATAGAAAATCAACTTATTTGTCCACAAATGAAAGAGCTAATACTAAAATTTTCTAATCTGCTTCCCACTTACTATTAGAAGTTGGTCCACCAACAAATACTCCATTTCTTCCACTGTGGAAATAAGTATTAACAATCTTACTAATAACTCTCCAGTTAACATGCTGTGTCAAGTCCATCCCCATTGAAAAGCCTCTGCTGCTGGTGCCGCATGTGGAAAGGGCAACAGACTGAGATGCAGGAGAGAGGGTATTATGTGCCCCCATATTCTTTGGTCAAGTCTCCTGTTCAGCCTCAGCTTTCTTCCATCTGGAAGGTGACAGGACAGGGAAAATGTAGAACAAAAATCATTCCTAAATACTTTAGAGCTAAACCTTCTATACTCCCTCCAACTGCCACGTGTGTTTCTCATTACCCCCACACTCTTTCCTGTGCACTGGTTAATAATATTCAGCACTCCCAGTATTAATCAGTGACTTCTTGAGCATCTACTTGTTTCCAGGCTCCTGGATGATGGATGAACGGAAGATGCAGAATTAAATAAAGATATGGAATCCATCTTCTACAGCTCATAGTCTAGTAGGAGATAAACATAAGAATATGAATTATGATACTAATAACAATGATAAGGGCTTTAATATGCATCTGGACAAAGTGCTGTGGGAGCCTAGAAGAGGAAAAAATACATTTTGAGAAATTCAGAAGTCTCACAAAGAAGATGAAAAGCCAAGCAAGACCTCACTAGCTTGTAGCAGGAGTTTCTAAGTGGGAAAAGGGAGAGTGGCCTTTAGGCAGAGGTAACAGTATGTGCAAAGGCTCAGATGCATGACAAGGTTTGGCAAGCAGGAGAACTGTGAGAACAGACAGGAGTGGTCAGATATAGAGGCATTCTTGCAGCAGTGATCAGCAAAGGCTTCCTATAAAGGACCAGTGAGTAAATATCTTGGGCTTTGTAGACCATGTAGTGTCAGTTGCAGCTAGTCACCTCTGCCATTATAACACTAAAGCAGGCATAAACAATACATGGATAAACAAGTGTGGTTGTGTTCCAATAGTCTGCATTTGGCCCACAGGCCATAGTTTCACAATCCCTGTCCTAGGGCATAACAGGAGATAAGATTATAAGAACACTTTGGAAATCAGATTAGAGAAGTTCCTATAGGCATTATATAGAGATGCTTGGAAAAATGTTAAGTTTTTTTAAGTAAATGAGTGAGATGATAAAATGTGTATGCTAAAAATGGTAACAGCCATGTAGAATATGAACATTTTCATACCCTATATCATTAAAGTTAAAGCTGTTATCTCTCTTCTTTTTTTTTTTTTTTTTTTTTTTTCTGAGATGGAGTCTCACTTTGTTGCTCAAGCTGAACTGCAGTGGCGCAATCTCAGCTCACTGCAACCTCTGTCTCCCAGGTTCAAGTGATTCTCCTGCCTCAGCCTCCCAAGTATCTGGGGTTACAGGCACCCGCCACCACTCCTGGCTAATTTTATATTTTTAGTACTGATGGGGTTTCACCATGTTGGCCAGGATGGTCTTAAACTCCTGACCTCAGGTGATCTGCCTGCCTCGGCCTCCCAAAGTGCTGGGATTACAGGCATGAGCCACCATGCCCAGCCAATTTTTCCAGTTAAATCTTCCTAGGGTATCCACATAAAAATGGAAATGAGATTCTTTTCAACCAAGCAAGAAACTGGAAAACACTTTGCATAGGGCATCGTGTCCCACTTGGTCTGAAACAAATGGCCAGGAAAAAAAAAGAGAATAGTAAAATCTTTATCTCTTTAGGAAAAGCATTGTCTATGAAAGAAAAGCATTGCCTAGTGAACATGACAGTACAGGTGGGAATCTCACTTCTGTCTGATAAAGAGCTAAAAGAAAGGAGTACCCCACACTTCGGGTCTGGAAATGTTTCCTTGCTGTGAACAGTACTGCCCCAAGTACATGTAAAATTCTCAAGACAAGGGACCAATTAGGAGAGAAGAAAGGCATTCATGGAAACTTTGTTTCAAGTCAGACATATTTATATTATTTCTACTTTGTGTCAAGGACTGTGCTGAGTGCTGGGTTCTAATAGTGAGCAGGAGACTCTTCTTTAAGAGTTCACAGTCTAGGGAAGGGGTCTGCAAGCTTTTTGTAAAGTTCTAGATGGCAAACGTTTTAGACCTTGTGACCCATGTGGTCTCTTGCAAATACTCAACTCTGTGGTTATATCCCAAAAGCAGCCATAGATGATGTGTAAATAAATGGATGTGCCTGTGTTCTAATAAAATGGTAGTTGTTAGCAGATCCCTGGTCTAGAGAAAGAGACATTAAACATGTAATGGAAAATGAGTTACATCATTGCAAATATGCCAGCCTCTAAGAAGGAAAATCACAGTTGACTCCAGATCTATGGGCTGGACTAAGCCTGAAAGATCTTAGGAGCTGGTAAACAAAAGAGTGGGAAAAAACAAGTCCCACAGAGGACAGGTGGTGCAAAGGAGGCAGGTGTGGAGGCAGCTTTGCAGGAACAAGGAAGGGAGAGAAGGCCCAGTGGCTGCACTGGTCTCAGACATGCTGAAGGGCAGCAGCAGCCATGGCACTCAGGGAACCAAGGTACATGAGGGATCTGGGATTCCATTCCTAAGCAAGAAGAAACCATGAAAGGTTCTAGGACTTGATCAATTTGCATTTCTAAATGATTCAAGGATGTTGGTAGTAAGATGCCATGCAGGGTGAAAAGGTTTGACTCTGTGTCCCCACCCAAATCTCATCTTGAATTGTACTCCCATAATTCCCATGTGTTGTGGGAGGGACCCAGTGAGAGATAATTGAATCACGGGGGAGGTTTCTCCCCTACTGTTCTGGTGGTAGTGAATAAGTCTCATGAGAGCTGATAGTTTTGTAAAGGGAAACTCCTTTCACTTGGCTCTCATTTTCTCTCTTGCCACCGCCATGTAAGAAGTGCCTTTCGCCTTCTGCCATGATTGTGAGGTCTCCTCCGCCACGTGGAACTGTAAGTCCATTAAATCACTTCTTTTGTAAATTGCTCAATCTCAGCATGAAACGGACTAATACACAGGGCAACCAGCTGGTAACCTAAACCAGTAGTTCAGGGAATAATTCTATCTAGTTTGAGTTCCCCTGACAGACCCAGAGACCAGGTCTTGGGAGGCGATCTCAGGAGGCATAGGTAAGAGAGTAGGAAAGTGAGGCAGGGAGAAGCAAAAGCCAATACCGCCATGGGCAGTTGGAGCTCTGTTCTGGGGATGCACCAAGGAACTATGTGGAACACACTGCAACACTGACCCACAGAGGGATGCAGGCATGGGGCATTCAGCCCTCGTGGTCAAACACATCGGGGAGCATCAAACCCTGAAGCATCTGTGCTGGCTTGTTGGGCTGTGAAGATCCCCCAGCTTTGAAGAAAACCCTCAGACAAAGTAAAGAGATACTGATGCTTAAAATGAGAGGCCTTCAGGGGACAGGGGACAGCCCACTGTGGCTGCTAACAAACCCAAGGGTATACGGAGAGGGGCAACAATAGCGTTTGCTGCAAGTAGCCTTTCTGTTTCATCAGAAAGTAAATAAATCAAGGCAAATACAAATGATTTTCAAGCACTGTCAAAACTTCCTAAATAAATTTCTCCCTTTTATGATCAAAGACAAAAGTCTACTAAACTGATGTATGTTGCATATGCATTTTTTGGAAAAAAATTAATACCATATCACAGGGACCATGTTCAAAATATCTCACAATTGGAACAACATGGGCACATACCATTCAGAACAGACCTTAAAAACTCTTTCAGGGCACACAAGTGTGGGCCAGCTGAATATTGGCCCTATCATTCTTCTCAAAATGCTCAGAGGGTATGGAAGAGATGAAACAGGTGTGGCATTAATACAAGCACGGAATTCCCACATATGAGGGAATGCTTTGAAATCTCCAGCTGGTTCAAGTATGTACTATGCTGACAAGTGGTATGAGAAACCTGGAGGTGATCTCAGATAAGTTTCTTCAAGCAAAAGTAGTAAATTCAGTACTGATGTTGCAAATGTTAGTCCAAACAGGAATATAGGCTCCAGCATAGGAACACTACTGACTGCAAACACAGGTTTCCTAACCAATCTACCTCCCTGCTGCAAATAGGGAATAAAAGTGCTGGTTATTCAAATTTCAGTCCAAGGTCAACATGATTTTAAGGACTTGTATCTGAAGATAAAATACTTCAGACCATTTTCATGGCTTCCAACTTGAAGACGCTGCTGTAGGAGCAGCCTCCCAGCAAGGAACGGCCTCACCAATTTTAACAGCTCACTCTTGGCTCCCTGGTCCTGGGGTGGAGGTCCCTGGGTATAGTACAATTTAAACACTGTCATCACAGGTCACTGTTGTAGCAAAATTGCTGTGGCAACAGTTTAGTTACTAGAAGAAGCCTAATCAATGAAGACAAAAATTGGTCTGATACCATAGCTGCTGTACCAACTCCATGAGGCCAATTATTTCACTGACCATAGATATTATTTCTCTTCTTCTCTCCTCCAAAATAACTTTTATATATGGTCTGTTCTTTTCACTAACCTAAATACAAGATAAGGAAGAACTGGATACTCTTCCCTTCTTCCAAACCATATTTTGCATCTCATCTTCACACTGCTTGAAGTTAGATTTGGGTTGGGCTTTCTGTGGTCCCAAGGACCACATGAGTTGATTCTGTGGCTTAAGTCCTCTCCCACACACTGCCAACTGAAGTGGGCTTCCAATTAAACCCATCTTTTCCAAAAACATCTTCTAGCAGAGAGATCTACTATCTTCTGAGTAAAGCTTCACCAGGTATTTACTCAACAGAATTTTTTAAAATGTCAGGTCCCGTTTTCCTTCCTCTATTAACATTTGACCCATGAATTGGTCTTTTCTTCAAGAGTGTTCATCCATCTCCAGTATGAATGTTTTTGACCACTTGTTGAAAGTATGTTATGGTTTAAATGTCCAAAGTTCAATTGGAGTTGGAGGCTTAATCCCCAAAGCAACAGTGTTGGGAGGTGGGGCCTGATGGGAAGTGTTTAGGTCATGAGGGCTCCACGTCATGAATAGATTAATCCTGATTGTAAAGTGAGCTTGAGGCTGTTTTGGATCTCTTCCTCTCTTTTGCAAGTATGCTGTTGCTCTTCTGCCTTTTGCCATGAGATGACGCAGCAAGAAGGCCCTCAACAGCTGCAAGCCCTTCCACCTTGGATTTCCCAGCCTCTAGAACCATAAGAGATAAATCTCTGTTCTTTATAAATTACCCAGTCTCAATATTCTGTAATAGCTGCACAAAACAGACTAAGACAAAGTCTAGCCCCAAAATTAAATTAGCTCCTTTTTTTAAAACACATATTAAACTCGTTGCTTTAAACTGGCCTAGTCCTGTCTTCTGACATGTTACTGCTCATCTGCTCCCCTACCCTGACTCTGTCCCTCCAAATCAGTGGATAATTAGAAATCAACAAATTTAAAATTTAATGATAAAACGTGAGTAAATGCAACAATTGGACTTGAAGCAGCTAAAGCAGGAAAACAATCTGATGCTTCAAGTAGCCAGCACTTCAGAGTTCTTGGATCTAGCATATCTTTCTAACAGCAGTTATGATGGTGATAATGGTGATGATAATGATAATGTCTGCTAGCACCTTATGATCTGTAAAGCACTTTCACATGTTATCTCATTTGAGCTTTATTCAGCTTTACTCTATAGCTAGAACAGATATTATCCTCACTTTCACTAATGAAGAAACTGAGTCTCAGAGATGAAATGACCTGCTAATGATGAAATGACAATGCTAAGTGACTCAAAAGGGTAGAAGTCCAGATATAAACACAGACCTTGAGTTTCTGAATTCCGCATGATTCCCTCATAACACACAGCCTCCTCCTCCTCCCATAATAGCTTCTCATAGTGCATTTTGAACTTCTTTGTGGTTGAAATTCAGCCTCCATGCCTTTTAGCTTCTTGCATTTTAGTCCTAGATGTCTCTAAAGTTCCTGTACTCCATTAAAGAACAGAGTTAAACAGGCCCTGAGTGGGGCCCATTCAGTCTATAATGAAGACAAAATTGGATCCAAACTTAAGATGGCCACATGGTCAGCTGGTCCCAAAGGACACAGGACTGCAAAAAGGAATTCATTTCAGGCAGATACCCAGTGAGGTCTAAAGAGAGGAGGAAGTAAATATGGGAGGGGGGAAAAGGTAGCAGATAGATTTCAAATTAAGTAAAAATTTACTAACTAATCATAAGCCATTTCATACTGAGCACACAAGGACAGATGGTTAGTACAGAAATAATTTAATTTGAAAAATGTAAGTTTAGAGAAAAAATATTGGATTTACTTAATTATCAACAGTTCCCTGTTAACATGAACACACCACATATATATTTTAATACTTTCCCATCTGTGTGTCTAAAAGAGCTTATTGGTAAAATCTATCAGAAAAAAGAGATTTCCAACTCCCAGCTCACTAAACACCATAGGGTGGCATTTTTAGGAGCCTATCCCCCTCCCTTACTCCATCATCCATCAGACAGTAACTTCACAACAGTTTCAGAAAATGTTTAAAATGAAAAGACTCATTTAAAGGCCACTGATGAATTCTCTGGTAAGGTATACCAAGTAGTCTCTCAGTACAGATCCTTATAAGTACAAGTAAAAAAACTATAAACACGTTGGAATAATACCATTTCTAATAACAAAATGTTAGCACTTTATAATATTAACACAGGCTACCTCATTTAAGCCCTGCTGACAACTGATTGTCCATCTTATGTTCCTTATTAGAGAAGAAGAAACGGAGCTCACACAGCAACTAACTAGCAGATCCAAGACCTGAATCTAATGTCCTTCCCCACAGTGCAGGCTGCTTCCTTCTGTCCAAGGAAGTGCTAAAACTTCTAGCCCAGTCCATGACATTATATTGACTTCAGGTTAAAATTGTGGAATAGAAAATAGAATAAAACATTTTTGCATATGCTAAAATGGCATCTGTCTTAAATATATTGAATATTGGCATTAAACAGGAAAGGATACAACCAATGTGGAAATCGCAAAAAGCATTCACCTTATTCATTAGGGAGCTCAGTAAGAGCCTCATCAAGCCACTCTTACTTCTACACAATTATAACATTCGTGGTTGACTGATTCCCAAGAGCACAGCACATTAGAAATAAGAAAAACAATCAAAGAAAGTACTAAAAGCTGGCTACGGAGCTTAGCAAGAATTGAAAGTTGACCATTAATAAATGTAAGACAGAAGAACTCAAAAATCAGAGTAGTTGGAAGCGTGACAACTGCACACACCTACACAAGCATGGGCAGTATTTCTGTGTTTTGTACAAGACAGTAATTACTGCTTATGACAATGTTCCTGAGTTAAAATGGTGATACTCATTATATTGTTTCAGGAAATAGAATCCATTTTTAAAAGATAACTCACTAAGTTGGTTAAATAAGAAACACTCAGTGTTTAAAGGGGTATTCAAAAAACTTGACCGACTAGAATTCCATGTCTTGAAGGTTCTAGACAACAATCGCTAAGAGTGAACAACAAATGATGTGCCATTCCCGCTGTTAAAGCTTCGCATCCATTATCTCTTGAATCCTAGCAACCAACCTGTAAGGTAGATTCATTTTGGTACCTCCATTTTACAGAGGAGGAAACTGAGGCACAAGGAGATTAAAGAACTTGCCAAGTTGCTGGCTAGCAAGTGGAAATGCCAGGATTTGAACATAAGATGTTAACTCCAAAGCTTAAACACTGAACCAACTGGCCATAGTACCAGTTTAATTGTACCAGTTTTTTAATTGTACTAGTTTTTAGTTATCATGCTTCTATACCTTTCCCTTATATCCAACCACAGGAAAGCCTTGGTTTTCCTAAGTTCACTTATAAGACAGTTGTTCAGAACCTAGACTTTTTATCCTTTATTCAACAGTCATTTCTTGAGCATTGCCTGTATGTCAGACACTGTATTGAGTGCTAGGAATACAGAAATAAACAAATATAGAATAAAGAGGAAGACTGACATGTAAACAACAAATTACTATGCGATGTGCACTTATAGAAGGTCAGGAAGGTGTCAGAGAAATGCAGTGCTATGCCTGCTGGTCAGGAGCCTAGGGAAGCACGTTTTACAGAGAGTGAGTTCTATTAAATCTAAGGATAGCTCTGAGCCGTAGGCCTCCTGAGCTTCCATGAGCACTGAGCTCTGAGTCCACCAGAGCTCTGGGGCATCAGGGAAGTGAGGTGGACAGTGGGAACACCAACATTTTATGTTGATCCATCTTTAATGATGGGCTCTTTGGTTTCAGTCAGCAAGGGGGCATGTGATTTTCCACCCCTTCAGTCCAGTCTGCTGGTAAGTCACTGTCTCAGCCAGCTGTGTGTGATGGCCTCCTCATCCGCAGGCTATGCAGGTATGCTTCCCGAAAAGTGTACGGAAAAAAAGCCTGTCATGCTCCATTATATAAATGGACCAACCACGACCAAATTAAAAAGGAAATGCTTTTATTGTCCCACCCACCTTTGGTTTTCTGAAGTCTCTTTGGGAGGCAATTCAGAGTATTTTTCTCAGAAAACTAAGTTGTAACTTTCCTATTTTTATATATGTTTAATGAATTATACAAATAATCCATTGTTTTTTTAGACAGAGTCTCACTCTGTCACCCAGGCTGGAGCACAGTGGTATGATCATGGCTCACTGCAGCCTTAACCTTCCAGGTCGTCCCACCTCAGCCTCTTGAGTAGCTTGGACTACAGGTGTGCGCCACCATATCTGGCTAATTTTTTGCATGTTTTTGTAGAGACGGGGTCTTGCCATGTTGCCCAAGCTGGTATCAAACTCCTGGATTCAAGTGATCTGCTCAGCTCAGCCTCCCTCATTCTTATTGTAATAGAGAGGTAATAAAATATCAAAGGTCAAAAGTATGTTGAGTAAAGAATTAAAAGTCCCACTTTTCACTTCACCCCAATTCCTCTCTTTGCTCCACTGTTCAAAGTTCGGCATATAGTATTGCATGACTCTATCTGTGCATTACGTACATCTAAGTATATATACAGAGCTATGACTTTGGGTTTATTTTTAAAATAAATGGAATCATAATCACATGTATTGTCCCTGCAGCTTCTCGCTTGGGCATTAGCAATATGCCCTGGAGATCTTTCCATAACAGTATATACAGAGCTCCCTCAGTTTTTTAAACAGCTTATAGTATTTCAGGTTAAGCATGAATTATGATTTATTTAACTAGTCCTTTAGTGTTGGACATTTAGCATGTTTCCAGTAGTTTGCTATAGCAAACAATACTACAAAAAAAGGCCCTTATATAATATCTCTATGAACATGTGCAAGCATTTCCAAAGGATAATTATCTAGACTTAGAAGAATTTGGCCAAATGGTGTGTGCATTTAAAATTTTGATAAATACTGCCTGTCTACTGTAAAATGTAACTAGTATTTGCAGCCCCACCTGCCGAGTATGAGAGTACCTGTTTTCCCACAGTTTCCCCACCACTGCATATTTACTGATTACTTCCATCACTGCCCATCCGGTGGGTGAAAAAGCATATCTAATTGTTGTCTCCATTTATGTTTTTATGACTACTAGTGATATTCATATATTTATTGACCAAAAGAAGAAATATATTTCTTTCTTTGTGAATCACCTATACATATTGTTGCCCATTTTTTCTAGCTAGTGGCCTTTCCTTGTCGATTGACAAATTAGTTGAGTTCTTTACTTTAGCAGGGAATGTAATATATAAGATTTCTCATCCAGGTGTTGTTTCCAAATCCATCTATCTACTTTACCTGCCTTCATTCTCTAGAAGAATAATATTCTGATGGCTCTCAGTGAAATATGCTGGCCCTTTCCTGAGCTTTCTTCCCCACAATTGTTAACAAACTTGGATTTTTATTTTTAAACAGGGGTAACTACAGAAATAACCACACACTGCAATCTGGACAGTTGCCGTCTGCCCCAAGCTGTAGTTATATTCCTTCCTAGAAATGAACAGATTCGAAATAGGACTCTCACAGAGAATCCTTCTGGATATACCTCACATGGACATCAGAATATTTTGAGGTAAGGTACAAGGTGAGAATGTGAATGGGTCCATCAACAATTGGGTGAGTGGGAATAAGAGAGAAGAGAATGATTAGGGGAGGAAACTTCTTCAATAGAAAAGGAGGTCAGAAGGACCTAGACAGGAATGATGGAGGAAAAATAGCCACAGCATCGCTTCCCCAATCTCTAGTTCTGTTTTACCACCTCTTCAACCTTACGCTGTTTTTCACACCAGGTGGGTGTAGAATTAATTCATTTTAAGTGAAGATTCTAATGCCAAGAGCACAACTTAAGTAATTTGTTCTAACAGATTCAAAGCCTGACTCCCACAGTAAATTAGTAAGGCTGGCTGAGTCACAGAGGGGTCACAGACAAAGTTTCTTAGAGCTTATTTGCCTCTATTCTTAGCAACCATTTTAGAGTGAAAGAACAAAACATATCGAAGATCTATTCACATTGTAGACTCCCAGTATGTTTGAAATTATACAACACTGTCTTTCCAATAGCTGGGAGATTCACTGCTTTCCCAAGGTATGGAGAAGATAGAAGGTCCCTCATCCATAATGCTGTCCAGGGGCTTCAGGATAGCAATGAAGAAAGAACTTCAGGCCAGTACTTGGCTGGGTGCTTTCCAGAGTACAGGCAGCAAGGGCAGAAGAGAGAAGTCTTTCATATGAGAGGCTGGTCTAGAGCATGTGAAGGACTTGGGTTCTGGTTGGTACCGCAGCCCAGCAAGGTGAGAAAAGTAAGGTTTAGTTCCAGCAGGGAAAAGCTCATCATTCAGGTCTCAAACTGAACTTTAAACTCATTTCTTTTTTTTTTTTTCTTGTTTATACTTTAAGTTCTGGGATACATGTGCAGAGCGGGCAGGTTTGTTACATAGGTATACATGTGCCACAGTGGTTTGCTGCACCCATCAACCCTTCATCTACATTAGGTATTTCTCCTAATATTATCCCTCCCCTAGCTCTCCACCCACTGACAGGCCCCAGTGTGTGATATTCCCCTCCCTGTGTCTGTGTGTTCTCATTGTTCAATACCCACTTGTGAGTGAGAATATGTGATGTTTGGTTTTCTGTTCCTGTGTTAGTTTGCTGAGAATGATGGTTTCCAGCTTCATCCATGTCCCTGCAAAGGACATGAACTCTCCCTTTTTTATGGCTGCGTTGTATTCCACTGTGTATATGTGCCACATTTTCTTTATCTAGTCTATCATTGATGGACATTTGGGTTGGTTTCAAGTCTTTGCTATTGTGAACAGTGCCGTTATAAATGTACATCTGCATGTGTTTTTATAGTAG
The DNA here is from genome assembly GCA_004027715.1 of Plecturocebus donacophilus. Taxonomy (NCBI): domain Eukaryota; kingdom Metazoa; phylum Chordata; class Mammalia; order Primates; family Pitheciidae; genus Plecturocebus; species Plecturocebus donacophilus. The sequence goes on along the minus strand of PVKP010013421.1, from coordinate 37,591 downwards.
AATGACTTATAATCCTTTAGGTGTATACCCAGTAATGGGATTGCTGGGTCAAATGGTATTTCTAGTTCTAGATCCTTGAGGAATTACCACACTGTCTTCCACAAAGGTTGAACTAATTTACACTCCCACCAACAGTGTGAAAGCATTCCTGTTTCTCCATATCCTCTCCAGCATCTGTTGTTTTCTGACCTTTTAATGATCACCATTCTAACTGGTGTGAGATGGCATCTCATTGTGGTTTTGATTGGCATGTCTCTAATGACCAGTGATGATGAGCTTTTTTTCATATGTTTGTTGGCTGCATAAATGTCTTCTTTTGAGACGTGTCTGTTCATATCCTTTGCCCACTTTTTGATGGATTTGTTTGTTTTTTTTCTTGTCAATTTGTTTAAGTTCTTTGTAGATTCTGGATATTAGGCCTTAGTCAGATGGATAGATTGCAAAATTTTCTCCCATTCTGTAGGCTGCCTGTTGATTCTGATTATAGTTTCTTTTGCTGTACAGAAGCTCTTTAGTTTTCTTAGAACCCATTTGTCAATTTTGGCTTTTGTTGCCATTGCCTTTGGTGTTTTAGTCACGAAGTCTTTGCCTGTGCCTATGTCCTGATAAACTCATTCCTTTAAAGTTAATGGCAACAACAAGAAAAACTTTATCTAAATCATTGCATTTGTATATATCTCTAGTTTATGCTAAATGATTATGAGTTACTGTTGAATTAGGAAAGATGGCAGCAGCTGAAGGGCCAAGGAGGAAAGACCTGGAGTGGCTCTTGGATCCTTTGGAAGATACATAAAGACTATGCCAAGGCTGTGATATGGATGACAGTTAAAATGCGTTGGCTTGGAGAGAGATCCAAGATGGCCGATCACTAACAGGTCAGGATTGCAGCTCTCAGCAAAAGCGCAGAGAGCCAGTGAACGCCACACTTACTGATAAATTTTTGCTGCCCACAGACCAGGACATTCCCAGCGGAGGAGCCCCACGAGTCACCAGCGCGACCCTTTCAGCTGGTGCGGCTTTTTTGCCAGCACCTCGGCTCAGCGGCTCTTGGTGTGGAGTAAACGGGACTGTGTCTCCTTTTGGATGATGTTTGGAGCTCTGTGCAGAGCAGTCCATCCAGCTGATTGAAAAAGGGACTGAAGAGGGAAGTCAGACCGGAGACCCCTGGGCAGAAAAGCACCACGAATTTCAACACTGCTGTTTTAGCTAGCACTGTGGGTCACTACAGTGAAAATTACATAGATTCTGGAGCTGGGAATTAACAAGCTGGACATCCACTCAGAGACCTAATTTGAAAGTTGGTAATTACAAAGACGACAGATGGATAAAACCATAAAGATGCCAAGAAGCCACTGTAAAAAAACTGAGAACACTCAAAATCAGAAAGTCTCTCCTTCTACAGAAGATGCTAGTTCCTCATCAGTAACGGAACAAGGCTTGATGGAAAATGAGTGTGAAGAATCATCAGAACTAGACTTCAGAAGGTGGATAATAAGAAACTTCTGTGACCTAAAAGAATATGTTCTAAACCAATGCAAAGAAACTAATAACTTTGAAAAAAGTTTGACGAAATGCTAACGAGAATGGACAATTTAGAGAGGAACATAAACGAATTAATGGAGCTGAAAAACACAATACGAGAAATCCGTGAAGTATGCACAAGTTTTAACAGTCGAATTGATCAAGTAGAAGAAAGGTTATTAGAGATCGAAGACCAACTTAATGAAATGAAACAAGAAGACAAGATCAGAGGAAAAAGCATAAAAAGGAATGAGCAAAATCTCCAAGAAATATGGGACTATGTGAAAAGACCTAATTTACGCTTAATAGGTATACTGAAAGTGATGAAGAGAATGAATCCAAGTTGGAAAATATTTTTCAGGGTATTATCCAGGAAAATTTTCCTAAACTAGCAAGGCATGACAATACTCAACTCCAGGCAATACAGAGAACCCCATAAAGATATTCCTCAAGAAGACCAACCCCAAGACACAGAATTGTCAGATTTACTAGGATTGAAATAAAGGAGAAAATACTAAGGGCAGCCAGAGAGAAAAGCCAGGTTACCCATAAAGGGAAGCCTATCAGACTCACAGCAGATCTCTCAGTAGAAACTCTACAAGCCAGAAGAGAGTGGGGGTTAATATTTAACATCCTTAAAGAAAAAAACTTTCAACCCAGAATCACATACCCAGCCAAACTAAGTTTTACAAGCCAAGGAAAAATAAAATTTTTGTGAACAAGCAAGAACTTAGAGACTTCATTACCACCAGGCCTGTTTTGCAACAACTTCTGAAAGAAGCACTATATACAGAAATGAACAACCGGCATCAGTTATCCTAAAAACTTATCAAAAAGTAAAGAATATTACAACAATGAAGAATTTGCATCAACTAACGGGCAAACAGCTAGTTAGCTTTAAATAACAGTATTAAATTCACATATATCAATATTAAGTCTAAACTTAAAGGGATTAAATGCCCCAATCAAAACATACAGTTAGATAAACTGAATAAAAAGTTAAAACCCATCGGTATGCTGTATTCAGACCTTTCTTATAGGCAAGGACACACAAAGACTTAACATGAAGGGATGGAGGTAGATCTATCAACCTAATGGAGAGCAAAAAAAAAAAAAAAACGGATTTGAACTCAGACCTGGAACAAGCAAATTTAATAAATATTTACAGAACCTACCACCCCATATCCACAAAACATATATTTTTTTCAGTATTATATCATATCTATTCTAAAAGTGATCACATAATAGGAAATAAATCACTTTTTAATAATTGCATAAGCATTTCACAGATTTAAATGAAATCGTGAGCAATACAGCAAGATTCTCGTTCTCTCTCCCTCTTTCTCTTTCTTTTTTCTCTTTTATTCTACTTCTTTCTTTCTCTTAAAAAAAAAACTTCCCCTCTCTCTTTCTCATTCTTTCTCTCAAAAAAATAAAAAATAATAAAAAAATTTAAAAAAATGCGTTGGCTTTCAAAGTATTCTCTGATAAATTACCTTCCATTTTATTATAATCTTAAATGTACATATATACATATACATAGTAGCATCCCTCTGAACAAGGTTCTCTGAGAAACAAGAATATTTCCAGACAAGAGGTAAAACCAAATAAATCTTGAGACAGGTTCTTAGGAGTCCCCCAATGCCTAGTCTTGAATATCAGCCATCTCTACATTGTCCAGCTGTATTGAGGATGCAATCATAGACACATTATATTCACTGTGAGAAAATTATTGGACTTTGTATTCAATGATTTACACTCTGTCCTCCAACGTCACATCTTCAGTTGAAGAGTCTGTTTCCCTCTCCTAAGCAGGTAGTGTGTGACAACAATCAATTGCATTTGACTAATGCACCCAAGTAAGGTGTATTCAATAAACGGTTCCTGTCAGTCTGAACTGTTCATAGACCTAGAGAGCCCCAAGTGAGAGGGCGGTTTGTAACACCACTGCTGCTTGTGAAGCTGGAAGGAAAAGCAGGACTCTGCTTGTATTAGTCCGTTCTCACACTGCTATAAAGAACTATCTGAGACTGGGTAATTTATGAAGAAAAGAAGCTTAATAGACTCACAGTTCCATAGGCTGTACAGAAGCATGGCGAGGAGGCCTTCGGAAACTTACAATCAAGAAAGAAGGTGAAGGGGAAATAGGCACGTCTTACTATGGTGGAGCAGGACAGAGAGAGAAGGAGCGAGGGGGGAAGTGCCACACACTTTTAAACCATCAGACCTCATGAGAACTCACTCACCATCATGAGAAGAGCAAGGGAAAAGTCCACCCCCAAGATCTAATCACCTCCCACCAGGCCCTTCCCCCAAGTGGGGATTACAATTCAACATGAGATTTGGGTGGGGACATGGGGCCAAACCATATCACTGTCCAACTTTTCATTCTCTCAGATTTCAAAAATACAATATCTAACTGTCCTGGGCTTGGCAACTAGCAGACTACCCAGTTGGATTGAAGAATGCCTTATTCTAAAAGTTGTAAATTTTGAAAATAGCCATAACAATGCTGCAAAGATTATTCATTAGGAGTCAGTCATATATTTTAAAAAGGAATAATAGTACAGCACAGATAAGCCTCTGAAGATTCTTGTTAACCAGTGATAAAAGAACTAGTAAAGAACCATTAACTAATAAATGCATTTGATAGACACAACAAGGCTGGAACAATATAATATACACCTTAAAGAAAAATACCTCCAGAGAATAAAGCAAATTTGGAAACTGAAGTATGATGTAGAAACTAAATATAGTTATTTCAATTATCCAGTTTTTTCAGAAAGTGGGTTTGTTTTTAGTGTGCCATTATCTCTTAATCCCACATCAAAGGCAAGTGATGCATCATGGGAAGGATGCTGGACCTGGCCTCAGACTTGAAGCTGAGCACAGCTACTTCCTTGCTGTGTGACTCCAAGCAAGTTGATCAACTTCTCTGAGCCTTGCTTTTGTTATTCACAAAATTAGAAATAGGAAAATAACCAACTGCCACCCAGCACTACTGGGAGGATTAAATAACCGTGTAAAAGTGAATTGTAAAGTGTCTTGAATATAGCAGCTTCTTAATGCATTTTTTTTAATCTGAAGGACTTGCCCTAGTTTAACATATACTTCATTTGGCTAGTCATTTGCTTATTTCAATAATGTTATCATCTCAAAATACTGTTGTAACTCTTTTAGAATTATCTTCAGTGCAAAAAAAAAAAAGTCTGCTTTTTTTGGTCAAAATATATAACATCCCTTTTAGTGAGGTCTAGGAAATGGGAACCTTATTTCCATTTTGCAGTTGAAGGCCCTGGCAAAGAGGTTAAGTGATTTACTCAAGGATATAAAATGTGTCGGAAGCTGAGATAAATCATCCAGATTTTGTGCCTTGCCCTCCACTACCCTCCATCTAACCTGGAGATCTGTGAGGCATTTCTGTGAGCTCTTGAAAGGAAATCTCCTGTGATTGTCACATATCCCTTGAGTCAGCTCTCTCACAGCAGAAAGCATGCCGATACCAATCAAAACACTCTGCCAAGGGCCTCCACACCTCAAAAATCAGTGAAAGTCTAAGGCAGGTTAATTCAAAAGTTTTCCCTTTGAGCAACACACTAAATCCATTCTGAATTCACCCGAACAAGAAAGCCTTATGTCTCTAGTTCCTGCCTGCAGGATTTTAGATATAATACAGTCTAGTTTGATAATGATGGAACCCTATGGGGAGAAGAAACTGCCTCTTTTTTTCCCCTACAAAATATATGTCTCTGAATTAAAAGCAGTAAACCACTGGAAAAGCCACATTTAAGTAGGTTGAGTCTCAAGGCAAGCAAATGGTGTTTATTTTTCTTAATTCTAATAGAAATAAATATACATGTTGTATACCAAGATTCAGAATTGAGTTAAAGGTGCTGTACCTCTTTTCAAAACATTTCAAAAGTTTTAATCAAAACCAAAATATTCCCAAGCTGCTGATTCTCCTAGCAAAATCCATAGTCTGTATTTGGTTATATGGCTCTGTATAGAAATTTTGATAAATTTAAATCTCAATTTATAGATAGACAAAATTATGAAGTCATATTTGAAATCATAAACAAGCACAAAGATGAATATTCTCACCTGGCTATATCCATGCACACAGCAGCATATTTCTGGTAATATTCATGGTCAGACTGAAACATTCCACCGTGACTGAAGCCATTACCACCTATAATCAATTACACGGCTTCTAGAACTTTGTTACTGAAGCCATAGCCTCAGTCTGCGTCTTATCGGCAAGGCTGTGGCTTCTCAAAACCAGGAATAGGAAAACAAATCCTGATATAAACTGACACAGGCCACAGCTACTTAAGAGGGATAAAAAGCTTAAAGATTGAGCTGGCATTTTTTCCCTTTCTCATGAGGCATAAAGGTCTCCGCAGGTTTAGCTGGGTCCTCATTCAAAAAAGACATGATGGATAGCTTCTCAAAACTGAGAACTGGCGTGCCAAAATATATATCATAGATAGAGTAGAATAGAACAGAATAGAATGACATTGATTGATTCACTGATCAATCATATGTCATACATATGTAATACAGCATAGTGTACTGGGTCATGATGTGAAACGTATTCCTACTATGGGTTATAATAAAAGAAGCTTGAAAAGCAGGGCAACAGGGACTCCCTATCTCCCCCTAATTGGGTAAACTGCAGGCAAAAGTAGCAGTACCCACACAGTGATGACAGCAGAGGGAAGTGAGCTAATAAGCAGTGGGACCCAGGAATGAGGAGATGACTCAGGGGTGCTGCAGCACACCCAGGTTACCAGTTTGCCAAGATTGCTCCTAGTTTGAACTGCACACTCCCCAGGAGTGGAGTTCACCAGTAGGATGTCCCCAGCTATTAAGCACCTAAGATTTCCAGTGCATTTGTCTCCATGAAGGGTGGCAATAATAGTTTTGCAGCCCATGTGAAAAGGCATTTCACCTCTACATTTTATATTTTACACTGTCTGAGCTGAGATTTCTGGACTTCCTTTTAGATATGATATACAATCCCTGCTCTTCAAATGCCCATATCAGACTAAGCAGATAAATAAATAAGCACATATTCAATAACAGAAATATATTAAGGCTGAACATATGAAATCACCATTTTTGTATGTCAAAATAGGGACAAATATCAGCAATTTTGTATGGTTCAGCATAACAAAAATCTCAAAATGCAGTGAAGGGCTAAATGGCTCAGAGGCTGAGCTGACAAACACCTCAGCCCATATCCCATGCACAGCTACATGGGTGAAACATCTAAATATCAGAAATCAATTTTTCTTCTGTGGTTCTCAAGACACCAAATTTACCATTAACTCTATGCAAGTATTAGACTTTCTATGCTTTCTAATATATAGGCCTAAAATTACCCACAAGGAAAGGACTTTCAGCAAAAAGATATTTCAATATTTTAACTTCAGATGTTCAAAATTATTCCTTAAAAAGCACATATTAACTTTAAAAAAAAAAAAAACCGAAGTGCCTACTATTAATCAAGAACACAATAAGAATTCATCAAGGCCTCCAGTTTTTTTTTTTTTTTCATGGTAAACCTTCTGTTTTAATAGAGCTGGATTGCTTATGAAGGACTTTCCTGTGTTATCTCATTGAGGTCCCCTAATAAACCCATGAGGTAAGGATTAGTCTTCACATTTTACAGACAGGAAAATGAATCATTCTAGAGATTCAATTAGAATGGGGGAAAATTCAGTTTTGTTCTTTAATGTAAACTTTGTTTTCAGATGAAATTCTAGTTGGCTCCAGATACCAAAACTACAAACACCTATTGAGAACCTACAAGATGCCAGGCCCACTTTAGGAGGCCAAAGTGGGAGGATGGCTTGAGCCCAGGAATTTGAGACCAGCCTGGGCAACATGGAAGAATGCCATCTCTACTTAAAAATAAATAAATAGAGGACTTCCACCAAGATGGCTGAATAGAAACAGCTCAACAATGCCTCTGCAGGCAGACTGTGACTAGAATCCCTCCTTGTGGGCAGAGTATCTCTGAAAAAATGAGGCAGCCTATCAGGGACTTATAAATAAAACCACACCTTCCTGAGACAGAGCACCTGGGAAAAGGAGTGGTTGTGAGTTTCGTTGCAGCAGACTTACATGCCCCAGCCCAGCAGCTCTGAAGGAAGCAACAGAGTTCACAGAACAGCACTTGAGCTCTGAAAAGGGACAGACTGCCTCCTCAAGTGGCTTTTTGACCCCTGTATATCCAAATAATCACCTCATACAGGAGAGCTCTGGCTGACATCTGGCAGGTATCCTTCCAGGATGAAGCTACCAGAGGAAGGAACAGTCAGCAATCCTTGCTGTTCTGCACCCCCGAAGAGTGATTTCCAGGCAAGCAGGGTCTGGAGTGGACCTCCAGCAGTCCTACAGCAGAGGGGCCTGAATGTTAAAAGGAAAACTGAAAAACAGAAAGAAATAGCCTCAACATCAACAAAAAGGACGCCCACTCAGAGACCCTATCCAAAAGTCACCAACTTCAAAGACTAAAGGCAGATAAATTCATGAAGATAGGCAGAAACCAGTGCAAAAAGGATGAAAACACCAAAAACCAGAATGCCTCTCATCCTCCAAGGGATCACAACTCCTCACCATCAAGGGAACAAAACTGGATGGAGAATGAGTTTGACGAACTGACAGAAGCAGGCTTCTTCAGAAGGTGGATAATCACAAACTTCTCTGAGCTAACGGAGCATGTTGTAACCCAACACAAAGAAACGAGGAACCTAGAAAAAAGGTTAGACAAAATGCTAACTAGAATAACCAGCTTACAGAAGAATAAACAACTTGATGGATCTGAAAAACATAGCACAAGAACTTCTCGAAGCATACACAAGGTTTGATAGCCGAATTGATCAAGCAGAAGAAAGGATATCAGAGACTGAAAATCAACTCAATGAAATAAAATGAGAAAGCAAGATTAGAAAAGAAAAGAGTGAAAAGAAATGAACAAAGCCTCCAAGAAATATGGGATTATGTGAAAAGACCTAATCTATGTTTGATCAGTGTACCTGAATGTGATGAGGAGAATGAATCCAAGCTGGAAAACATTCTTCAGCATATTATCCAGGAGAACTTCCCCAACCTAGCAAGGAAGGCCAACATTCAAATCCAGGAAATATGGAGAGCACCACAAAGATATTCCTCAAGAAGAACAACCCCAAGGCACATAATTGCCAGATTCACCAGCGTTGAAATGAAGGAAAAAATGCTAAGAGCAGCCAGAGAGAAAGGTCAGGTTACCCACAAAGGGAAGCCCATCAGACTCACAGTGGCTCTCTCAGCAGAAACCCTACAAGCCAGAAGAGAGTGGGGGCCAATATTCAACATCCTTAAACAAAAGAACTTTCAACCCAGAATTTCATATCCACCCAGACTAAGCTCCATAAGTGAAGGAGAAATAAAATCCTTTACAGACAAGCAATTGCTGAGAGATTTCATCATCACCAGGCCTGCTTTACAAGAGCTCCTGAAGGAAGCACTAAACATGGAAAGGAACAACCAGTACAAGCCACTGCAAAAACATACCAAATGGTAAAGACCATCAACACAATGAAGAAACTGTGTCAACTAATGGGCAAAACAACCAGCTAGTATCAAAATAGCAGGATCAAATTCACACATAACAATATTAACCTTAAATGTAAATGGGCTAAATGCCCCAATCAAAAGACACAGACTGGCAAATTGGATTAAAAAGTCAAGACCGATCAGTGTGCTGTATTCAGGAGATCCATGTCATGTGCAAAGACACAAATAGACTCAAAATAAAGGGATGGAGAAAGATTTACCAAGCAAATAGAGAGCAAAAAAAAAGCAGGGGTTGCAATCCTAATCTCTGATAAAACAGATGTTAAACCAACAAAGATCAAAAGAGACAAAGAAGGGCATTACATAATGGTAAAGGGATCAATGCAACAAGAAGAGCTAACTATATATGCATCCAGTGCAGGAGCACCCAGTTACATAAAGCAAGTTCTTAATGACCTACAAAGAGACTTAGACTCCCACACAATAATAGTGGAAGACTTTAACATGCCACTGTAAATATTAGACAGATCAAAAATGAGACAGAAAATTAACAAGGATATCCAGAACTTGAACTCAGATCGGGACAAGTGAACCTAATAGACATCTACAGAACTCTCCACCCCAAATCCACAGAACATACATTCTTCTCAGTACCACATTGCACTTACTCTAAAACTGACCACATAATTGGAAGTAAATCACTCCCCAGCAAATGCAAAATAATGGAAATCCTAACAACCAGTCTCTCAGACCATAGTGCCATCAAATTAGAACTCAGGACTAAGAAACTCATGCAAAACCACACAACTACATGGAAACTGAACGACCTGCTCCTGAATGACTACTGGATAAATAATAAAATGAAGGCAGAAATAAAGATGTTCTTTCAAACCAATGAGAATGAAGACACAATGTACCAGAATCTCTGGGACACATTTAAAGCAGTTTCTAGAGGGAAATTTATAGCACTAAATGCCCATATGAGAAGTGAGGAAAATTCTAAAATTGACACCCTATCATCAAAACTAAAAGAACTAGAGGAGCAAGATCAAACAAATTCAAAAGCTAGCAGAAGGCAAGAAACAACTAAGATCAGAGCAGAACTGAAGGAGATGGAGACACAAAAAACCCTTCAAAAAATCAATAAATCAAGGAGCTGGTTTTTTGAAAAGATCAACAAAATAGACGGCTAGTCAGACTAATAAAAAAGAAAAGAGAGAAGAATTGAATAGATGCAATAAAAAATGATAAAGGGGATATCACCACCGATTCCACAGAAATACAAACTACCATCAGAGATTACTACAAACAACTCTATGCACATAAACCAGTAAATCAGGAAGAATAAATTCCTGGACACTTACACCCTCTCAAGACTAAACCAGGAAGAAGTTGAATCCCTGAACAGACTGATAACAATGTTTGAAGTTGAGGCATTAATAGCCTACCAACCAAAAAAATCTAGGTCCAAACGAGTTCACAGCCGAATTCTACCAGATGTACAAAGAGAAACTGGTACCATTCCTTCTGAAACTATTCCAAAGAATACAAAAAGAGGGAATCCTCCCTAATTTATTTTATAAGACCAATATCATCCTGATACCAAAACCTGGCAGAGACACAACTGGAAAAGAAAATTTCAGGCCAATATCCATGATGAACATTGAAGCAAAAATCTTCAATAAAATACTGGCAAACTGAATGCAACAACACATCAAAAAGATTATCCATCACAATCAAGTAGGCTTCATCCTGGGGATGCAAGGTTGGTTCAACATACACAAATCTATAACCATAATCCATCACATAAACAGAACCAAAGGCAAAAACCACATGATTATCTCAATAGATGCAGAGAAGGCCTTCGACAAAATTCAACAGCCCTTTATGCTAAAACTCCCAATAAACTAGGTATCGACGGAATGTATCTCAAAATACTAAAAGCTATCTATGACAAACCTGCAGCCAATTTAATATACTGAACAGGCAAAAACTAGAAGCATTCCCTTTGAAAACTGGTACTAGACAAGGGTGCCCTCTCTCATCATTCCTATTCAACATAGTATTGGAAGTTCTAGCCAGAGCAATCAGGCAAGAAAAGGAAATAAAGGATATTCAATTAGGAAAAGAGGAAGTCAGCTTGTTTCTATTTGCAGATAACATGATTGTATATTTAGAAGCCACATCATCTCAGCCCAAAATCTCCTTAAGACGATAAGCAACTTCAGCAAAGTCTCAGGATACAAAATCAATATGCAAAAATCACAAGTATTCCTATACACCAATAACAGACAGAAAGCCAAATCATGAGTGAACTCCCATTCACAATTGCTACAAAGAGAATCAAATACCTAGGAATACAACTAACAAAGGACGTGAAGGACTTCTTCAAGGAGAACTACAAACTACTACTCAAGGAAATAAGAGAGGACACAAACAGATGGAAAAACATTCTCTGCTCATGGTTAGGAAGAATATCATGAAAATGGTCATACTGCCCAAAGTAATTTACAGATTCAATGCTATCCCCATCAAGCTACCATTTACCTTCTTCACAGAACTGGAAAAAAACCACCTTAAACTTCATATGGAACCAAAAAAGAGCCCGCATAGACAAGACAATCCTAAGCAAAAAGAACAAAGCTGGAGGCATCATGCTACCTGACTTCAAACTACACTATAAGGCTACAGTAATCAAAACAGCATGGTACTGGTACCAAAACAGGGATAAAGACCAATGGAACAGAACAAAGGCCTCAGAAGTAATGCCACATACCTACAACCATCTGATCTTTGACAAACCTGACAAACAAGCAATGAGGAAAGGATTCCCTGTTTAATAAATGGTGTTGAGAAAACTGGCTAACCATGTGCAGAAAACTGAAACTGGACCCATTCCTTGCACCTTATACAAAAATCAACTCCAGGTGGATTAAAGATTTAAACATAAGACCTAACACCATAAAAACCGTAGAAGAAAACGCAGGCAATAGCATTCAGGATATAGGCATAGGCAAGGACTTCATGGCTAAAACACCAAAAGCCATGGCAACAAAAGCCAAAAGAGATGAATGGGATCTAATTAAACTTAAGAGCTTCTGCACAGCAAAAGAAACAATCATTAGAGTGAACTGGCAACCAACAGAATGGGAAAAAATTTTTGCAGTCTACCCAACTGACAAAGGGCTAATATCCAGAATCTACAAAGAATTTAAACAAATTGACAAGAGAAAAACAAACAACTCCATCAAAAAGCGGGCAAAGGACATGAACAGGCACTTTTCAAAAGAAGACATGTAGGCAGCCAACAAACATATGAATAAATGCTCATCAGCACTGGTCATTAGATAAATGCAAATCAAAAACACATTGAGATATCATCTTACACCAGTTAGAATGGCAATCATTAAAAAATCTGGAGACAACAGATGCTAGAGAGGATGTGGAGAAATAGGAATGCTTTTACACTGTTGGTGGGAGTGTAAATTACTGCAACCATTTTGGAAGACAGTGTGGCGATTCCTCAAGGAACTAGAACTAGAAATACCATTTGACCCAGCAATCCCATTACTGGGTATATACCCAAAGGATTATAAATCATTCTATTATAAAGACACACGCACATGTATGTTCATTTTGGCACTGTTTACAATAGCAAAGACTTGGAACCAACCCAAATGCCCACCAATGATAGACTCGATAAAGAAAATGTGGCATATATATATACCATGGAGTACTATGCAGGCATAAAAAAGGATGCGTTCATGTCCTTTGCAGGGACATGGATGAGTCTGAAACCATCATTCTCAGCAAACTGACACAAAAACAGAAAACCAAACATCGCATGTTCTCACTCATAAGTGGGTATTGAACAATGAGAACACATGCACACAGGGAGGGGAACATCACATATTGTTATCTGTTGCAGGGTGGGGGGCTAGGGGAGTGATAGCAGGGGGGGGGGAGGTAGGGGAGGGATAATATTAGCAGAAATATCTAAAGTAGGTGAAGGGGGGATGGAGGCAGCAAACCAACATAGCATGTGTATACCTATGTGACAATCCTGCAAGATCTGTACATTTACCCCAGAACTTAAAGTATAATAAAAAATAAATAAATACATACATACATATACACAAAAATTAGCTGGTGCCGTGGCGTATGCCTGTAGTCTCAGCTACTCAGGAGGCTGAAGTAGGAGGATCACTTGAACCCGAGGAGGTCAAAGCTGCAGTGAGCGTGATCATGACACTGCACTCCAGCCTGGCTGACAGAGTAAGACTCAGTCTCTAATTTAAAAGAAAGAAAGAAAGAAAGAAAGAAAGCCAGGCCCATGATTGGGTATTTTTCCTTGAGTTCCTTTTCATCTTTCGCAAACACTTTGGCAGGAAGCCAAGTCTTTCTAACATATGCAGTCACTTAGAAGTCATGATGTTCAGTTGAGTCAAAAACTATTATAGGTACCTCTGCTTTTAGAAAAAAAAATATGAGATGAGTTGTTTCCCTTCAAGCAGGCTGCTCTAAGCTCTTTCTGGTGTTACTACCCCTTTTTTTTCTCGAGACAGAGTCTCATTCTGTAGCCCAGGCTGGAGTGCAGTGGTGCAACCTCGGTTTATTGCAAGCTCTGCCTCCCAGGTTTAAGCAATTCTCCTGCCATCAGCATTACAGGCGCCCGCCACCACGCCCGGCTAATTTTTTTGTATTTTTAGTAGAAACGAAGTTTCACCATGTTGGTCAGGCTGGTTTTGAACTCCCGACCTCAAGTGATCCACCTACCTCAGCCTCCCAAAGTTCTAGGATTACAGGTGTGAGCCACCGCCCTGGCCATTACACATTAAAGAATGGATGACGAGATGACACCTAGGTTATATCACTAAAATGACCTTGTGTAACTTCAGGTTGAGAAAGTATTTCTGAGATTTTACAAACAAAATACCCCCAAACGTCCTGTTTCCATGGTGCATAACTCATACAAGGAAAAATTTCCTTTTCCACAAAAGCTATGAACAACATAAAGTGATGCTATCAAGCTGTTGAGTTAATTAACGTGCCTTTTGAAGAGTCTTCCTTGGGCATACATTTTTACTATCATCATAAGGTTGTCTTGCTGTCTGTTCTAATGCTTGTGCCAAGAATAATGCCTGGCACAGTTGGAGTCAACGAATGAGTGGAAACAAGTGAATGAATAATTTAAAGGGACCCAGTATCTGAAGCCAATCCCCCCAAGCCAGAGGAAAATCTCTGTAGACAAAGATTCTATAATCTTCCCTCACACCTAAAAAGAAATTACTTGGCTAATACTATGAGCTAAAGATGATGCATTTATTACGCCTCAAACATGACAAAATAAAATTTAAGACCTTAGGTTAACATTATGAACTGTGGTTGATTAGGGATAGGATAATGTAATCTTTGCCTAATTCACTTTAGGACCAGCTCTCAGTTGTGGCATGAATTTGGCTAGATGGTATCCAGCAATCTACCTCTAATTTCTCAACAAACATTGGAAACTCCTGTAGAGGATTACCGTGAGTTCTAAAGGCAAAATGGGGGTGGATCCCTCTTGAATGGCTTAGCACCATCCCCTTGGTGATGAGTGAGTTCTTGCTCAATTAGTTCAAATGAGACCTGGTTGTTTAAATGAGTCTGGGATTTCCCCCTTCTCTCTCTTGTTCTGGCTCTCATCATGTGACATGCCTGCTCCTCCTTCACCTTCCACCATGATTGGAAGCCTCCTGAGGCCCTCACCAGGAGCAGATGCCAGCACCATGCTTCCTATACAGGCTGCAGAACTGTGAGCCCAAATAAACCCTGTATCTTTACAAATTATCCAGTCTCAGATATTCCTTCATAGCAATGAAAATGGACTAATACATATGTTCTCCTTTTAGAAGAGGAAAAACTGTAGAAACCCACTTAATTAAGATGAAGCTAGAACCATAATTCTGTCCTCCAAATTAATAAGCAGTGTCAGGTACAGACAGATAGCTGCTTCCACTGAATTTATCTGCAAGAGGCATACCTTTAGAGAGCACAGGCACAATTTACAGGAGAGAACTGTGCACATGGTTCTTTCCTTCCACCCCCATATCCAAAGATTCCCTCCACTCTGTCTCCCTTCCCTATGACATTTTCTCTTATTAAAACATAGGATGAAAAAGTACAGACAGTCGGTGCTATGTAAGAGCATATTATGCAGTCTGCTCTAATTCTACAAAATGAAATATAGGACTCATACTTTCCAGAAGCACTAGGATATCAAAACAAATTTAGAGTTCTCTGTGAATTTCAAATGAACCCTGAAGCAAAGGTCTTTCTTTCAGTTAAGTATTATCATTAAGGATATGAGTTGGGTGAATATTGATCAAAAACATTTAATTCATGCTTTTATTATTTCTGAGATTAATTACTGGGATGCCCATTTTGTTAAGTGGTCCAACAAGCTGTTCATGTGATTCCAATCTGTTCAAAATGCAATTGTATGCCTGAATGATAAGAGTCCAGCAACCGAAGCATGTCACGCCTTCTTCCATTTCTCTGTCATTGATTAACAGTTAAATTTTGGATTAATTCAATTATGACATGATTTGAATTTACGAAATGTTCTTTCTTCATCTCTGAAAAGTTCAAATATATTCCATATTCTTCTACAAAAAGTGGCTTTAAAGAAGTTAAATAGGTAATGTAAAAATTTATTTTCCTGACCCAAATCATCAGACTTCTTCCCCGTCACATGAAATTTTTCCAAAATGTAGTTAGGGCTCAAAGTTTCAAAAGAGTTTCTTAAACATTACCTCCTCTACCTATATAGATTGGCCTGGATGGACATTAGTTTGTGCCTATTTAATCAGGATGAAATTGGACAAGGCCAATGGATTTAGTACTTTCTTACACCACATTTTAATTATGAAGACCCAACAAATAGCCATACCTTCAATCACAAATCCATTTACTCATGAAGTGTTGAAAAATTAGATGGAGTCTTCCAACCATTTCCAGTTTCAAAGCAAGATAGGTACATCTCAGATGGTTAAGGAATCTGTTCAGATAAGCAAAGGAGTATTCTCTTGGATCTTCATGTTCAAGAGTCAAGAGTTTCTTCTCTTGAATGATTCCTCTCACCAACTCAATTCGCTTTTCCACTCCTATGTAGGTTAAAATATTGAAAAGTTTGTATCTCATTGCCCCTGTGAGATCGTTCAGTTACCCCAAGGACAGTAAAAGACCCGAAGGAAACAAAGAAGCCAATTGCATGTCTAAATAGATTTATTTATCCAAAACACAGAAAGTCAAAGGTTTATTATTAGTAGTAGTAGTAGTAAGCAGTTTTTGGCCAGGTGCAATTGCTGATGCCAGTAATCTCAGCACTTTGGCAGGCCGAGGTGGGTGGATCACCTGAGGTCAGGAGTTCAAAACCAGTCTGGCCAACATGGCAAAAACCCATCGCCATTAAAAATAAAAAGAATTATCTGGGAGTGGTGGAGGGCACCTGTAATCCCAGCTACTAGGGAGACTGAGACACAAGAATCGCTTGAACCCAGGAAGCAGAGGTTGCAGTGAGCCAAGATTGCACCACTGCACTTCAGCCTGGCAGCCTGGGTGACAGAGCAAGACTGTCTCAAAAAAAAAAAAAAGAAAAGAAATGAAAGAAAGAAAAAAGAAAAAGAAAAAAGTAGTTTTGAAATAGAAAAGACTTGCATTCCAAAATTTTATCTTAATTAGAGGGACAAATTCTATGAAGTTTACACTAAACAATAGACTATGGAAGAATGTAAGAAGATTTTAAAGTCTATATATTTCAGCCCCAAAGGGGATCAATACAACCAGATAGGTGGTGGTAGTGATAGGACATGTTTGAGAGAGGTTTTTTGTAACAGAAGGGTAATTCAGCAAATTATTGGTATGGGACAGAAAAACAGGCCCACCCTCCGGCTGTACCATTCTGGGGTTAAAATCCAAGTTGAGTTTGGAAGGACTCTCTAAGCAGAAGGGATTTGTATCCTGCTTCCCAAAGTGAGGCCTGGGGTGATCTAAGCATGGGAGTCAATAGCATGTATGTATTAACGGAAGCCACAGCAATGAATGGCTTCTCCCCATTTCTCCCAAAGTTAGAAAAGAAGAGTGCCTCTGAATACTACCTATATTTTAATAGTGTATAAAGAAAGATAAGCCCATGGAGACTAAGGAATAGGAGAGCACAAAAAAGCTGCAAGGAAATGATATTTCAAGAAGGTAAAGGAATCTACAATGTCACATGCTGTAGAAAGATTAAGGACTGAGGCTCTCTTTCACATTCAGAACAAGCAGGCAGGGGATGACTTCAGCTAGCGAGGTTTCTGTGGAGTGGCTGGGGTAGAATTTAAATCACAGTGGATTGAAGAGTGTCTGGGAAGGGAAGAAATGGACACGACAAATAGACAATTCTATTACGAAAGTTAGGTATAAAAGGGAGATAAAAAAAAGTAGATAAAAGGGTATGAGGGGAAGACAAAGGTTTTGTTTTGTCTTGTTTTCTTTTAAATTGGCATGGCTGGAGCCCATGTATACTCAGATGAGAAGGATCCACTAGGGATGAAAAGGCAAAAGATAAAAGAAACGGAGGAAATTATGCATAAAGTAAGCATCCCAAGAGGATGAGAGTGAATGGGGTCCAGGACACAGGTAAAGGGTCATGGGAGGAAAAACCTCTTCTATTTTAACCCGAGGGACTAGAAATGGATTCATACAAATGGACACATTTAAAATATATATATAAATATAAATTATATATATAATAAATATAAATGTGTTATATATATGCCAGTATTTGCAATGCCTAACCTGCTTACTCAGCCATCTATGACTTGTCCTGATGAAGGTAAGAGGAATGAGTGGTGGGAGAAATGGCCAACACCAAGATAGGCTAGCGTGCTCTACCCATGCAGGAATAAGAGAAGGCAGGCCAGGGTAAGAAGGCGAGGAGGATGAGTGTGGCAGCTGGTGAGGAAACAGAGGAGGAGGACAGAGGGCGAGAAGAAATGAACAGTCTCCAGGAAGAGCCAGACTTTGGGAAGAAAGACACCTAAAGATGATTTTTAGGAAATCTAGCTATGTAGTTTAAGATTAGTGCCCTTTTTGATCTTGGCTGACTCCTCAAGAAACTTTCAGTAAAGACTTCTTTAGCACTCCAAGGCTTCCTAGAGTTAGACTTGATTTCACTGTGCTGAACTGTCCACAAGGCAGTTGGTTTTATTTGGGTTATGGAGGTAATTGATTTGTTGGCAGGAAGCTGAAATCTTGCATGGTAAGCGGTGAGGCTGTTTGCAAAAAGTCACCAGGGAGGTGGTTTGGTCGAGGGTTTGAGGAGAGTAGAAATCTTCAAATAGGTGTTGGGGAGAACGGTA
The DNA here is from genome assembly GCA_004027715.1 of Plecturocebus donacophilus. Classification (NCBI taxonomy): domain Eukaryota; kingdom Metazoa; phylum Chordata; class Mammalia; order Primates; family Pitheciidae; genus Plecturocebus; species Plecturocebus donacophilus. The sequence continues at coordinate 19,124 of PVKP010013421.1, read as the reverse complement.
GAAATGCATTAGAAGAATCTGTAAGGATGGCTCAGTTGTGCCAAGGGTGCCAGTGAAGTTGGCGGTCATGGATGTACCGCAGAAGCCATCTGGACAGTGGTGTGGTTTTCTCTGGCAGTGCTCAGCAGCCTGGCTGGAGGCAATAGAAAGCCCACAACTGGACTGAGAAAGGGTATTGGACCTGGCGGTGACAAAGGCAGGCACAGATCTGCTTCATTCATTTCCAAGTATCTAGTACAACAATGTCCGACACACAGGAGTCACTCGATAAATCTTTTGGATTTTGTTTTTGTTTTGTTTGTTTCTGAGACAGTCTTGCTCCATTGCCCAGGCTGGACTACAGTGGCACAATCTCAGCTCACTGTAACCTCTGCCTCCCAGGTTCAAGCAATTCTCCTGCCTCAGCTTCCTGAGTAGCTGGGACTACCAGCACGTGCCACCATGCCTGGCTAATATTTGGCATTTTTTGTAGAGACAGGGTTTTGCCATGCTGTCCAGGCTGGTCTCAAACTCCTAGCCTCAAGTGATCCACCCACCTCAGCTTCCCGAAGTGCAGGGATTACAGGTATGAGCCACTGTGCTGGGCCAATAACTCTTTATTGAATAAATGATTGGAGAACCGATAATATGAACAAGAGGGTGGTTGAAATGATAGGCCATGGTATCCAAATTGAACAGGGAAGGAAGTGAAGACAAGAGGGTCCTAAATCGGGGGATGTCCACTGGAGGTTCCTAAGGTCTACCCAGTCAAGAGCTGAATCCCAGACTCAAGAGACAACTTCTCTGAGATGGAGGCACCCCCTGGTGGCTGATCCAGGGAGCCATGAAGCCCAATGTTCTTCCCCTCAAGAGCAACAAGCACACCTTTTTGTGTTCCTCCTTTGATGTCCAGTGCTCCCTTCATTGCCCTTTGAGCTCCTTCTCACTCATACATTAAACCTGCTGTTTTTCCTCTCTTTTAACTTTTGCCCCAGTTACCTCAGGTATGTCTCTCACTGCCTGCCTATAACCCAAACTCAAACCACAGTGGATATGGGTAAAGGTAGAACCCATGATATGCCTGAAATAAGGACAAGGAAATCCTGCTTTTCAGGATTACAGAAGTCAACAACTCAAAGTCAGTGAAGGTGGACACAAATTTTAAAATAGTCACAGCCCATATCATCTTGTAGTTTACCCCAAACACTAGCATTCAAAATATTTTCTATCCTGGTGATTATTGCTTTTATTATGCTTTAATTATTGCTTATTGCTTATATAGTTATTGCTTATATATGCTGTAATTATTAACATGAAAAGTGGTTTTGCTATTAATTTTTATTGCAATTGTATGTGACTTTGACCTAGGGTAGACTTTGGAAAAGCAGCCTAAATATGTTTTCAACATCCTCCTATAAAGGGCTTGCAAATGAACTTGTGGAAGACAACCTTTTTGCCAGTTGGGAGTTTGGTATAATTTTGATTCTTGCTTGAATTTCCTTAAAAATCACAATAAGTTATTTAGGGAATAACAGTTGCCAAACTTTCTGGCAAATCATAATGAATAGTTATGTTCTGAAAGGTTGACTAGCCATCTTCTGGTTCCCGTTTCCTCTTTAAAACCGAGCTATTTTGAGAATTTCCATTCCTCATGCTCTTTTTTCTTCCCAACCCTGACACTATTTGTATCCCCTCCGTGGCATTTTTTAACTCAGGAAAACTTAAATAAGTTCCAAGATTGCAGAAAAGCCTTATTATTTGATGATTGTGGGTCTTGTCTGGGAAAAACTCCAAACATAGATTTGCCATTTTAAGCAATTCCTTTGAATTCTCATTCTATTGTCAGCAATAGACCTATCTTATTGGTTTATTATCGATTTTTTTCTCTTTCCCTTTACATAAGTTAACTAGAGCACTCCAATTTCCTCCTCCCTCTTGCTTTTCTTCATTTATAAGTCCCTGAAAGATCGTATTGTTTTAGCTTTTTTATTTTTAGAGAACACATACACACACAAGTATTTATATATATATATATATATATACACCAAACTTTGCCATAATCATAAACCCAACATCTTTTCACTCCTCGCTTTCTTCCTTGTCACCCTATTTGAATATAATCTGCTGCCATATTCTGTCATTTTCCCCTTTGAAACATATTTCAGATTCATCCTTTCCCCCTTATTCCCATTGGCACCATCCTGTCTAAGACATATTCTTATCGAAGGTACTGTTCCACCCTCCTAGCCAGTTTCCTGCCATCCTACTCAGTCCCCACCTCCCCTGTGCTCCACTGCATACTTGGTCCACGGGGTAAATGATACTGCTACATCCTGTGAGGGCAGGAGAGCACCTCCTAACACCCAGGTACATCTCTTCATTTCCAGATGACGAATGTGACTTTCTTCATTTCACAAATGAGGAAACTGCCTCTCCCAAGAGGTTACATATTTTGTCCTAACGTGCAAGTGTTCAAGTCACTAGCCCTCAAATCTGAAGGGGGAGGGTGATCTGTGTTGCAACAGAAAAATTAAGCATCTGCATAACAAGGGTTTAATAGTTATCCCTTTAAAGTCAAGGAACTACACAGACTTGCCGTTATCATATCAGGGCCAGTAGTTTTAAAGAGATGGGATTTATGAGAGAAAAGTATAAATGTAAGTGTCTGCTCTCAAAGAGTTTTTAATCTAGTTGGTTAGAGTGTGTATCTAGAACATGCTAGATACACAGCAAATGGTAAATAAACACTTGCTGAAGTTAGAACCAGGGAATAAAAGGTGAGCTCTTGCTGCTGTCTCTGCTCAGCTTGTCACTAATTGTATTATTTAGTCATAGGATGCTTCTTAATATAAAATGCTCTGACACTTCCTTCGGACCCAGTCCCAATGAATATCAGAACAATATACTGTTAAGAAAAAAGGCGTTGAGATTACTGGGCTGCCTTCCAAGCTGCAGGGCCCGATTTATTTTTTCCTAACTACAAGATAATTATTGTTGGGGATAATAATGGAATTTTTCCATATGTCCTTTAGTTAGGACAGTGATGACCCAATGCTGCCTTTTAATGTACTCTGATCTCCTGCCAGCTTACCTCATTCTACCACTTTGCCTTTGGTTTTTATTTTTGTGATTATTCAAACTTCCCATCGCCTAATCAATACCTCATTTGGCCATTGCTACTGTTGACAACACACTTTGACAAAGACTCCTTGAAAAGGGTCTTTTTTGCTTGCAGTGGGCTCATTTAAAGCAAGTTCTTGCTATGTGCATCACTTTGGCAAACAAGGACAAGTTCAAGGAAATTAGAGGCCAAACTTGACAGAGCACTGGGTGCAGCTGCTGGCCCAGCTGTGCAGTGATTCTCAACTGGTCCATTACCTCCAAAACTCAACTATTCAGCACAGCTTCCCTAGTCCAGCACTCCTATCGGTCTCATATATTTGGCAACAGCTATTATTTCAGAAATGAATGCTCATGTGTATTTATAGCAAATCACATGCCTGCTCTATCAACAATTAAACAGATTAAGATTCAACAGACATATTCCTCTAATTAGGACAAGATGGAAGACATAGTGTATAGAACGCTGCAGTTTGGTCAAGGTTTATTCTTTCCTAATAAGACTGTCATACTACATTTCATCAGTCAAACATCCAGTCTCTCCAGGGACACCATCTTCCTGGTATAGCATTCACTTCCTGTGTCTGCCCCACGGAATTTTCGGTCAGGGGATTCTATTTGCAACTGGCACTCCAAGCTTCCCCCTTTTCCCTCCCTCCAACCACACTGTAGGATCAATGGACTGTTTTAAGGCTTGTTTTGAAATAGCATGTGGACAGCATCATGTGGTCACTAATTTCATTCAGTTACACCCTTCCCCTGAGCCTTGGTGTATGCTGTATGTTCACACTTAAGCAGTGTCTCCTCTGAACAAAAGCCCGATCTCACTGTCTGGGCCATAAATTCCATCTTGCCTCGCTCTTGCCCATGCATTATTTAAGCAATCTTCTCTGTGAGCGGGCATGAGAATTTCCCTCAGAGCAACAATCAGCAGGCGCTTTAAGCCCTGTTCTAACGGGAAATGTAGGATATCTCAGAGAGTTCCACCCATTCATAGTCTTGATAGTGAAATATGATAATCTAATTTGGTAAAAATAAACTGTGAAATCAGAGATTTGAGGCAAAAACTTTAAAGATGCAATTCAGACTAGCAATCAATGCTTATTCAGTTTCTGTACCATCTCAGCTTTTTCCTTGTGCAGATGCTTAAGTGATGCTAAATTAAATAATTGACAAATTTTTAAAACTGCCGAAAATTACCATCTATACTTAATTTTGGAATATAAAAAGGTCCATAGAAAACACACTTTATGATTATTTTGTCTAATAACAGATATGAAACAATACAAACATCTCAGTCATAAAATATAATGCGTTTCTAGCAGGCTGGCTTTACATATTTAAACACAGTTTTTCAAAACAAAAGACCACAGGAAGAGTGAAATGCTGGGTGACAAATACATTTTTTAAAAAAACAACGGCAAAATAACTGAGTTTTTTATTTAAAATCTACTCCTCTAACCCTTCACTTCCCCGTAAAACAAAACCAAAAAAAAAATAACAACAACTCACCCACAGGCTTCCTGCAGGCAGTTATGACAACCATTACTTTTTTTATCTTTCTCTCCTGGATAAACACTGGGCTAAACTGTTCTCTGCTAAGAACTTTATTAGGTTGAAATTACATTTATACAAAATGAAGTCTACTACTGTAAATAAACATGCTTGAGGCTTCCATGAAAACAGAGAGAAGAGAAACAAGCTTCCTGTATATGTGAACACACTGCTAAATACATGGATAAAACAAGCTGAAACTTACACCAGACACTTCCAGGTCCACCACGGCAGGAGCCCTAGGGGTACATTCTAGTTTTTTTTAAATCCATGTTCTCCTCTTCTCACTGATGGGACTACTCAGGCACATGGTCAAGTTGCAATCAGCTTCTCCCTTAGTGATGCATGAGAGCTGGACTGATTTATCTTGGCTTTTCTGCAGCATATTAGCACTAATGTTTCTGCGTATGCATCCTACCTTTCTTTAGCCGTAGCCCCGGCTTTATCATTGGTAATCTAAATTAAAGAGCCAGTGAACAGAGCAGGGTTGTTGTCCCCCACCCCTCCCTGTTTTCCATGAAACAATTGCCAGGCAGTCATTCCCGGACAAGGATTCCACTGTTTATTCTACCGAGCCTCCTCTTCAATATTCCATTGAGACTGGAAGTCAGAATTGCAAAAGGATAGGTCCAGCGAGACTGTCTTAGTTCAAAGGTACATTTATGATTTATGCTTGAAAACAGTAGATGGCCTCAGGAAATACTAGAGAGAGCTGTCATTTACCAGTTTTTCAGCCCAGAATTCAGAATCGACACTATTTATAAAAACAGAGCAACCTGATACTTCATTGGCTGCCCAGGGTGCAGTTTACCTTCAGGGGATTCTGAGAAATCTCTTCCTTTTTCCACCAATACTTGTTTTATATACGCATGCTTAAAAGTTTATTTTAATGAGGTATATGAGTGCTATGACTTAGCAAGTTGCATACAAGAAGCATAAAATGCTATAAAAATTGGGAGAAATCCATCAAACAAATCATTATTAACCTTGTTGCAACTTGCTATCAACAAGCAGCAGCTGAAGCAGGAGCTAAAGGCTGTATTTAATTCAGGAGCTGTCAATTATTTTCTTTAAAACATGTTTAAAATTTTCTCAACCTCCACAAATATTTGGGAAGGGAAAATATATCAGAGTGTATTTTCATATGAAAGTTTTTAATCTCTTGGAAAACGCTGCTGTCTTAGCAGCATCTCAATGCTTTTTAAACACAGATTGACAATGGTTACCGAAATAATATTAAGTTTATTTTTTCATTTTATGCAGCAAAACTTTTAAACAGCTGTTAAGCAACAAAATTTGGTGGATAACAAGTTTCATCTCTATTTTTGTGTATTTTGTTAAGGGAATACATGATTGCTTTCATAGTTTGAAACACGTTATTGCATTTTAAATTTTGCTTTTTAAAATTAACAAATTGTAACATACTCATTTTCATGTAGGCATAAAATACAGACTTGTCATTTTTAATAGCCTTTAATATTCATTTCCCTAATCCTTGACATCTGCATTTCTTCAGTTTTTCATTATAAAATAAAATGTCTCATCAGAAATGCAAAATACTCACATTTCAGGTTCTTCCCCAACCCCATTCCCCAAAAACAGAAAAAGGCAATCTCAAACTTTATGCTTCTCAGTGTTTTTGAAAATTTCAGACAGGTGACTTGAGAGGACTTGTTAGAGACTATCCAGGGTATCAGTTCTTCTTAGATTATATTCCTTGGGTAAACTTTAAAAACATATATTGATTTCTATGCTCTATAACTTGGTTATACTGAACTGCTCCACAAACATCCAGAGAAATTATTTTAAAAATTTAGATCTGGGCTTGTCACTTGGCTGCTTAAAACTCTGCATAGCTTCCCATTACTCTTAGGATGAAAGCCAAAATCTTTATCATGGCCTTCAATGCTCAGTTTTATTTCACTGGGAAGATAAGCCCACCTTCCCAGAACTGATTGGCTGGCATTCAAAACCATCAATCAGTCAAGTATTGAGTCCCTGCTCTTTATGGGCCAGTCACTGGAGTATGGTATCCGAGCACTGGTTTGGGATGCTGAGAGAATCCCAGGAGCCTTATCCTTTAGTTTGAAAGTAACGTACGTGAATAAGATTTCACTACTCTACAAATCAGCTTATGAACTATGACAAAATCAATAAGAGCAAGACAGACTTTGAAAATACATCATAAAGATAAAACCAAGGGGAAAGAGGAATAAGATGAAATTAATCATTTGATGAATGTTAATTCAAAATGACTTGGGCTAGAGGAGAAAAAGGGAAACAGTCAAGAAGGAGCAGAAACTCAAAAACAAGAATTGCTCAAGCCTGGTCCTGTTGTTAGGCTTTGAAAGTCTATGACAGACGTCAGCGATTACATTTTTAAAAGTTTACCATTTATTCCATAACTGTGGTTCTGAGTGTTTTCAACAAATAACTCATATAAGTTCATTACATTACTGTAGATATTACCTTTCTCCAAGAGTTCTTTTTAATTACTAAAAGAATCACACAATAAACTTCACCAGTTTCCTTCTCTTATTTTTATTTTTTTCTTTTGACACAGGTCTTGCTCTGTTGCCCAGGCTGGAGTGCAGCTGTGAGATTATAGCTCACTACAGCCTCAGACTCCAGGGCTCAAGTGATCATCCCACCTCAGCCTCCCAAGTAACCGGGACTGCAGGCACACCACCACACCCAGCTAATTTTTGTATTTTTTGTACACATGGGGTTTTGACATGTTTCCCAGGCTGGTCTCAGACTTCTGGGCTCAAGTGATCCTCCTGCCCCAGCCTCCCAAAGGGCTGGAATTATGGGCATGAACCATGGCGCCTGGCCTATTTCATAAGTTTCTAAGTAAGATGGCTCAAGCCAACATCATAGGACTCTAAAAATATGGGATTTTTCATTACTAAAGATCTACTTTGCAGTTAACCAAGGGCATCATGATCCTTGAATAAACCTTGTATATAAACCTGTGTCTCAAATAATGTACACACCCAAAGACATATGAAATATCCACTGAGTAATGAGGTCTTGGGATGAGTCTGGTACATAAGGAATTGACACCATAAGGCCCCATAAGTTCCAGAATACTTCCTAGACTTCCTTCCATTATCCTGAAAATTCACATCATTAAAACCTCCCCTTGGAAGAAATCCTAAGACTTGGATTTGCCTGTGTTCAAATAATGGCTCTGCCATTTACCAGCTATATGACCTTGGGTAAAGTACTTAGACTCTGTGTGTGTGTGTGTTTGTGTGTGTGTACGCACGCATGCACACGCACGCATATTTTAAATTCACCTGTAAAGTTGGATAATAGAGTTCTGCTTCTGGTCATGAAAGTAATTCATATCAGACCAGCTTCCCCACAGACAACAATTATAAGTCCTGAATAAAATATTTTAAAACAATAAGAAAATTATCTGAAGGCACTGGAGAGTGACTGAGAGCAGGCAGAAACTAAAGGTAGGGGGTGGGGGCTGACACTTAGAAGAATGGCATTTGATAAATTACCCAACTTTTTAAACCTTTCATCTAAGGGCAAACCCCAGTCACTTTCACAGTGTGGCCAGAGTCAGATAAAAGCCTGTAGTCTTCCTGGTTGAGGAACCAGAGGACAGAGTTCAGGGAGATGACAGCAGCTAGAAAACAAAGGAGGAAATTCCAGAGAGAAGACACCCACACAGGGAAAGCCCCAGATTCACTACATGAGATCTGACCAAATCTCTGACTGATCCCAATACTATACACATGTGAGCAGACCCCAAGCTGCTCAGTTAAGAAGAAATAACTGAACACAGATGTCTGCTACGGTCTCAGGGAAGACAAAATTGGAATTTGAGTTTTGCCAAGTTAACTGCCTGCAAAACAGAAAATCAATACTCTTTAAAGGCATATGACAGTACTCAAAATCTCTGTAATGTATCACCTACAATGTCCAGAGTACATTCCAAAATTACTACATGTTCAAAGACACAAAAAATATATAATACGCAAAAGAAACTAACCAAAAGAGACCAACTCTGCAAAAATTCAGATACTGGTATTAACAGACAAGGACTTTAAAGCAGCTATTATAACTAAATGCTCAAGGGCATAAAAGAAATTTCAGCAGAGAAATATAAGTTTTTTAAAAGTTCCAAGTGAAAATTCTAGAACTAAAAAATACAGTATCTAAAAAAAATTCACGGAATGGACACAACAACAGATTGGAAAAATAATAATAAAATGTATCAGTGAACTTGAGGATAGAACAATAGAAATTAACCAATCTGAAGAACAGAGAAAATTCTTTTTAATGAAGAAGGCCTTAGGGATCAATGGAATATAATAGCATATGTTTAACTGGAATTCCAGAAGTACAAGAAGAGAGAGAATAGACAGAAAACATATTTAAAGAAATAATAACTTTAAGTTTCTAAAATGTAGCAAAAAAACATATAAACTTAAAAATTCAAGATTCTCAGCAAACCCCAAACCAGATAAATAAAAAACAAAACAAGAACCCATGCTAAGGCACATCATATTCAAGCTATTAAATTTCAAAGATAAAGAGAGAAACTTAAAAGCAACCTGGGGAAAACTGGCATATTACACGTAGGAGAAAACTATCTTAGTAGTAAATTTCCATCAAAATTCACAGAGAAAAAAAGATAATGCAATGACATCGTTAAAATACCAACAGGAAAACAACACTTGCCAAGCTAGAATTCTATTTGTCAAGCTAGAATTCTATATTCAACAAAATATTCTTCAACATTGGAGGCCAAATGAAGACATTTTCAGAAAAACAAAACCTACGATAGTTAATCTCCAGCAGACCTGCATTACTTGAAACATTGAAGAAAGCTCTTCAGGATGAGTTAAAAGATAGCAAGTGGTTAGCCAGATCTATAGGAAGGAAAGAAGGTCACTGCAAAGGGTAAAAATGCGGGGAAATATGAAAAACAGACAGACAGACACTTTACAAATATTACTTTAAAATATTATGTGTATTACATACAACCATTGAAATAAAAAATTCTAACACTGTATTTGGAGTTTATAACATACACAAGTGTAATATCATCAACAACAAAAAGGATTGGGGGGGTAGTAAATGGAATTATACCATTTACAGGTTCAGTATTTGACATAAAGCAGTATAATATGAATTCCAAGTGGAATGTGAAAAGTCAATATATGTGGCAATCCAAGAGATTAAATTTGAAGTAGCCACGAAGGTGCCTACTTCTAGAAGTAAAAGATCTACTTCTAGAAGGATCTCCCTTCTAAAAGAAACTTGCCAATCAGCTGTGAAGAGTGCAGCTAGCTGACAGCATCCAACTGCAGTGATTTTTAGATCTGTTGTGAGTGAATCAAAGCTATGTTCTTTTAAGTTAGCATGGTAAGGAGGGCTGTCATTTCTGCCCAATGCAAAACTTGTTTACAAGCAATTTTTGCATCAACACTTTCCATCAGGCTTGCAGAGACATTCTCCAAACTGCACCACAATCTGAGCCTCTTTCTCTTTCATCCTCCTTCTTTCTACCCCTTTCATGGGTAACAAACACTCTCTCTTTCTCCTCTATTTTTTGTTGGCATTGCAACTAATAAAGCTCTTGTACTTATAACTCAATCTTGGTATCTGCTTCCTAGGAAACCAAACTAATGTCGAATTCTATTTTAAAAATCTAATTAATCCAAAATAAGGTAAGAAAGGAAGACAGAAGAATAAAAAGGCAGATGAAACAACAACAAAAAAAGGTAGCAAAATGGTAAACCTAAATCCAATCATAGAAATAATTACATTAAATGTAAATGGACTAAACACTCCAATTAAAAACAGAAATTGGCAGAATGGATTTTAAAAAAGCAAATTCATCTATAGGTTCTCTGTATCTTTTATATACAAAGAAACAGATAGTTTGAAAATGAAAGCATGGAAAAATAGATACCATGAAAACAGAAAGCATAAGAAAGCCACTTTAGCTATGTTAATATCCTATGAATTAGATTTAAAGGCAATAGAGTATCACCAAAGAGAGGCATTTTATAATGATAAAAGGGTAATTCATCTAAAAGAAATAAAAATAAATGCATATGTGCCTATTAAAATGTTATAAAGCAAAAAATTGTAAAAAATTATTGAAGAAACAGACAAATCTGCAATCATACTTGGAGATTCTAATACTGTTCTCTCAATAATTGTTAGAATAAGACAATCAGTGAGGGTATACAGGACTTGAACATCACTACCAACTACATTGACCTAACTGACATTTAAAAAATACTACACCCAATACCTGTACAATGCACATTCTTTTCAAGTGTGCATGATGGATTTACCAAGATAGGAATACCTTCGTAAATACAAAGAAATCTCAGCAGAGGAATCTAAGTTATTAAAAGATACCAAGAATGAAAATTCTAGTGTGCTATAAATAAGTCTAAACAAATTTCAAAAGACTGAAATCCTTAAAAATATGTTTTCTGATCACAATTTATAAACTAAAAATCAATACCAACAAGATATGTAGGAAACTCAAAATATTTGGAAAGTAACAACACAGTTCTAAAGAACCCATGGGCCAAAGAAGAAATCATAGGGGAAATACACAATAGTTTGAACTGAATGATAATGAAAATGCAACATATCAAAATTTGTGGGAAATAAAGCAATGCTTAGAGGAAATTTATGGCTTTAAATGCTTATAGTAGAAAAGAAGAAAGGTATAAAAGCAATGACCCAAGTTTCTATCTTTATAAGCTAGAAAAAAAGAACAAACAAAGTAAATAGAAGGAAGGATTTTTTTTAAGTCAGAAATCAATGAAATAAAACAGAAAACCAACAGAAAAATTTTTTAAAAACCAAAAGTTGGTTCTTTGAAAAGGAGATATCTCTGCAAATCCTGACACACTGAAAAGATAATAAGTAACTATAATAAACAACTCTATGTCAATAAATTTGAACACTTAGATAAAACAGACAAGTTCCTTCAAGAATACAATTTACCAAAATTGACACAAGATGACATTAAAAATCTTTAATAGTACCATATCTATTAAAGCGATTGGCTGGATGCGGTGGCTTACGCCTGTAATCCCAGCACTTTGGGAGGCCAAGGCAGGCACATCATGAGGTCAGGAGTTTGAGAGCAGCTGGCCAGCATGGTGAAACCCTGTCTCTACTAAAAATAAAAAAATTAGGTTGCAGTGAGCTGAGATTGTGCCACTGCACTCCAGCCTGGGCAACAGAGCAAGATTCTATTAAAAAAAAAAAAAAAGGCAGTTGAAAGTGTTATCAAAATCCTCATAAAGAAAACTCCAATACAAATGGTTTTGTGGTATTCTATCAAACATTTAGGGAAAAAATAATATCAATCTTCTATGGCTTCTTCAGAAAATGAAGGAGGATGAAACAATTCCTAACTCATTTTATGAAGCCAGCATAATCCTGATATCAAAATCTCACAAAAATACTATAAGAAAAAAATTATAGATCAATATCTATGAACATAGACACAAACATCCTTAACAACTATCGGCAAATCAAAGCTAGTAATGTATATCGATAAAAAGGACAATCATTCTTTTTACATAATAGTTTTTACATAACAAGTAGGGTTTATTTCAGGAATGTAACACTGTTTTAACATTTAGAAATCAGCCAATGTAATGCACCCTATCACTAGAATAAAAGAGAACAATCATGTAGATCTTACTAATATGTTCAGAAACAGCATTTGACAACATTTAATAGCAATGTATGAGTTTTTTAAAAACTCTCATAAAATTAAAAATAAAAAGATATTTCTTTAATATACAGTTAAATATAATATTTAATGATAAAATATTGAATGAGTTTCCCCTAAGATCAATGACAAGGAAAGGATGTCTATTATCACCATCTCTATTCATCCTTGTACTGGTGGTCCTTGCCAGTGTGATAAGGCAGAAAAAATAAGTAAAAGGCATAAAGATCAGAAAGAAAGAAGTAAGAAGTAAGATTCCCATTATTTGCAGATAACATGCTTGTTTATATAGAAGAATCACAAGGAAGCTGAGACAGGATAACACTAGTATATAATACTTCTCATATAGTTGTTAGAAGTATTAAATGAGTTTAAATTCAATATGTGTTTAAAACTCTACCTGATACAAGTAAGCACTACATAAGTAAAGTTAAAGAAATCTAAATATAAATTCTGAGAAAGGTTACATATTGTATCAACTTATTCACAATTCATCAAAATTGACAAGTCATCAAAATAGCTAAAGGAGCCTTAAAAAGGTAACCTTACGGAATAAGGAAGGTTATCTTCATTCTGGGGCACATGTTATAAAAACATTCAGGGAAAGTAACACTGGGATGCGTAGAATATATGACCAGTCCTCACTGACATTCCTAAAATAGAAAGATGAAGTGTGCTACAATGTGGTGACACTGTCTGCAGAGTTACTGCTTTCGTATATGATCTAATATGTCTCCACGGTTATACAAACAAATCCAGGCATTATTTTTAATGAGCATATACCTTGTTGTGATCTATAAGTATTCATGGCAAAATACCCATGAAAGACATTGAAGTAAAAAAATCAGTTTGCATAATCATATTTACAGCGTAATTCAACTTTTAAAAATTTAGTTTCAGGGGTACATGTACGAGTTTGTTCTTTAGATAAATTGCATGTCTTGGGAGTTTGATGTATATATTTTTTCATCACTCAGGTAACAAGCATGGTACCTGACAGGTACTTTTTTAATCTTCACCCTCTTGCCACCCTCCTACCCTAAACCTTTAAGCAGGCCCTGATGTCTATTGTTCCCTTCTTTGTGTCCATGTGTTCTCATGTTTATCTCCTACTTATAATCGAGAACATGCAGGTTTTCTGTTCCTGTGTTAGTTCACTTAGGATAATGACCTCCAACTCCCATGTTGCTGCAAAGAACACTATCTCATTCTTTTTCATGTCTGTGTAGTATCCATGGTGTATATGTACCACATTTTCTTTTTTCAGTCTATCATTGATAGGCATTTAAGTTGATTCAATGTCTTTGCTATTGTGACTAGTGCTGTGATGAACATACATGTGCATGCGTGTTTATAGTCGCTCAATACTGGCCAAATAGACCTAACAGACACCTCCAGAACTCTCCACCCCAAAACAAGAGAAAATACATTCTTCTCATCTTCACTTGGCATATACTCTGAAACTGACCACACAACTGGCCTTAAAACAATTCTCAGCAAACTCAAAAAAATAAATCATACTAATCACACTTTTAGACTACAATGCAATAACAACAGAAATCAATACCAAGATCACTTAACCATACAATTACATGGAAATTAACCTGCTTCTGAATGGTTTTGAGTAAACAATGAAATTAATGCAGAAATCAAGAAACTCTTTGACGTTATTGAAAACAAAGATACAACATACCAAAATCTCTAGGACACAGCTAAAGCTGTGTTAAGAAGAAAGTTTATAGTGCCAAACACTCAAAACAAAAAGTTAGAAAGATCTCAAATTAACAACCTAACACCACACCTTAAAGAACTAGAAAAGCAAGAGTGAGCCAACCCCAAAGCTAGCAGAAGACAAGAAATAACCAAAATCAGAGCTGAACTGAATGAAACTGTGATGCTAAAAACCATACAAATGATCACTGAAACCAGAACTTGGTTCTTTGAAAGAGTGAATAAGATAGATAGACTTCTAGCTAGACTAATAAGGAAAAAAAGAGAGAAGATCCAAATAATTCAATTTTTAAAGCAACAAAGAAATGCATATGTAATAATTACATTGATGTGTCCACAGAAAACTGTCTGGAAGTACACAGATAAAAGTGGTAATAGTAGACCGTCCTGGCTAGTGGGAGTGGAGAAAAATTTTCTTAACTTTCTATCTTTTGTATATTGTTTGAATTTTAAATAATATTTATCAATATTTTTTACTTTTTAATTTAAAAATTTTAAAAACCTAACTAAAGTAAAAAAATCAACATTTAAAAGTCACAATTTTTTTCTGAGTTAAATAAGATGAAAAGAATTCTTCCTTTGTTTCCTTGAAACAAAGGTAAAGTTTTATTTTAGAAATCAAGATCATATTCCAAATGCTTTTACCTTTAAGATTCTTCTCAGCACCCCCATGCCCTCTACTCCAAGTAGGAAACAGAGAGAAGAAAACACAGGTCAGGTCAAATTAAAGGGTCAGTGTATACTTAGTTACACAGGCTCATCAAAACTGAGAGGATGAAGAGGGCAAAGGGCTTGATTTCCCTGTGGGCCCATCTGCTTAGCTCTAATTCATGCCTTCTGACTGCACCATGACTTCAGGAACTGGTTTCCCCAACTCCTATCTCTGGATCCATAGACACCAGTAGAGAGGCACATGGATCAAGGACAATCCCATCACCACTGGAAGCACAGCATTTTAGTAAGAACGACTTTAGATAATGTCTACTTCATCTACAGACAAGCAATGTTCAGGTAAGGAAACGGGTCCAGAGAAGTGAAGCAACTTGCCCAAGGGCACACAGTCACTAAGTGATCTTAGTGGTCTAAGCAGGTCTCCTGAGCATCAAGATAGTGTCTCTTCCATTATGACTGAGAAAGGACAGAAAAGGGCATCTCCTATTAATGTTGGACCAGCGGCTGTGCCTTCAGGTACAAAGACAGTATATTAGGATGCAGGCTCAACAGGCACCGAAGAGAGCAGTCTTCCTGCCGGTATCATACTGCCCCAAATTATAGTGAAAACATCAAAAACTGGCTCTGTTATTCTTTTACTTTCATTACTGACATTCCATAAAATATACACTTTCTCTACAAACAATCCCTGAGTGTAAAAGAGAGAATTTTCCCTATTTGAGATATGCCTTCTGGCCACATCATTCAGAGATGTTTTAGCATGTAACTAACACTAATGAAGGGCTCTTATTAGAATGTTTTCCACATTTTGTTTATAGGCAATAGGAAAGCTGGAGATATTCAAACTAATGTAATTGTTCTATTATGTTCTGTCATACTGTTCGTTATAGTGAGAACTATAAATCAGTTTCTAAGGTTTAGGTGGTAAATCAATGATTAGGCTCTAGAATTACATAAAATCGATAAATCAGAGACTGACTAAATCAAGTTGTCCGATAAACTTGTCCCAGACCATAAAGAAATCCCTCATACCTCACTGCTAAAAAAAAAAAAAAAGAAAAAAAAAAACCTCCCAGATAACAGTCATTATTCTTACCTATTTATCAGTATAAGTTTTCTAAAGCCCTTTGCTATAGATGGTTATTTAATACTACTGATTAATGGCTATAATACCCACAGAATTATAAAATGGTCACCTTTAGTCAACATCATATTTTTTTCACTAATTCAGCCTTCTAACTTATTTAAGCTCCTCTGATGCATTAGAAATATGATTCAGTTACATACACCCTTGAGTTTGCAGGAAGGTATCGTGGTACCTGCATTCCTTACAAGAAGCTGCAGTGAGTGCTTAGGGGCAGGCCCCTCGCTGGACTCAAAGGCTGATTACACATGCTATGTTCCCACCCCTCCCCCAGACACTTCCTTGCTAATGATTTTCCAACCCTGAAGCTTTATAAAACTTTGATCTTTTGTGAAAACTCTGTAAGATGACAAAAATCTTCCAGCTGAACAAACAAACTAAGATGGAAAGACCATCCCCTAGCAAAGACCATCTCCTTAACATTTGCCTTGACTCCACCCCAGTGTTTCATTAAAATGGTATCTTTCAAAATATGCAGATGACACAGTAATACTTTGAACAAACAAACAAATTATGTGAGCCTCTATAGGCAATTTACTCAAGGTAATTAAGAAGGCTAAACCAAACAAATTATCATTTTAAATGGCAAGTAAGTTTTAATTAAACTTGATTTCTGTACTAAAAATGAAACTACCAGCTCAACAGAAGGGATCTAGTGTGAATTAAAAGGCAAAGCTTGAAGACATGGGGGAAGAATGTATACCCTGACTTTTTCTGATTCACAAGATTAGAACCCAGTGTCACTGCACTATCATTAATCACTGGCTAAGGGAGAAGTGCCCTGTGTGTGAGTTTAGAATTTATAGAATGTGTTTGGGATGTCCCAAGCATGAGCACATTTTAAATGGTAAAGATGCTAATCGATAACAGAATCAACTAAAACCCAAGGTAGTTTCTCTCCCACCAGACTCTCAATCTTTGTCTAGCATTATGAAAAGGGACCCAGCAAACTACTGCCCACCCCAGAGACGAAGAGTCCTTCTGTAAGGGGTGGAGGGATGTGGAGACCCCCAGTAGAATGTCAACAGAGTATGATGACCACCACTCATGAAATAAATGTGTATGATGGACCACATCCATGGGTCCCAATCAATAGCCATGAAAATAAACATGCCCACAGAATGAGAAAGACCACCAGAGTTGTCCCAAGATGGACAAGGCTAACACATCGTCCTATGAAAGTAGATGACACCTACAGAATAACATAACCTTCAAAATAATCATAGTCTGTTAAAAGTTTCACATAATCTCTGAAACTAAACTATGTCCCTGCCCTTTTAAATATTTTGTCCCAGTAAGGTAATGGGACTCTGATTAGACCCCAGCCACCAGCACTGGCCACCAATACAGCCTTCAAAGAACCACCTGCTTTCTTCCCCAAATGAAGCACCTTGCTTGATTCAGCCTCCCAGGTCTTCTCACTTCCACCTTTAGTGCAGCGTCCACAGGCACACATACGATGCATTATGTCTCCTTCAGTCCTGGCTTTCTGGTCAGGCAAGATGTCCCAGGGCAGGAGCCAAGGAGGAGGCTCAGAGCATAAGCTAGGTAGTGGCAGGATGGAACAGGGAGGGGCCTGAGCAAAGGCTGGGGAAGCCATGCTAAGTCACCACCTTTGGCATCTGGGTACAGTCACCCTGCCACGCAAGACCATTTTCATATTGTTTCCCTAAGTAGTCTGCCCTCAGGGTGACCCTAGGAGCACCATTAAGATATTTGTGACAGTGTTAAGAAGTCTGTATCAAGCTTGTGTTCCAAAAGCAGTGAGAACTTCAGACTGCTGTTATTTTCCCTTTATTTTATTTTATTTTTTTTTGAGACAGAGTCTCATTCTGTCGCCATGCTGGAATGCAGTGGCGCGATCTCAGCTTACTGTAACCTCTGCCTTCTGGGTTCGAGCCATTCTCCTGCCTCAGCCTCCCGAGTAGCTGGGATTACAGGCGTGTGCCACCACACCCAGCTAATTTTTATGTTTTTAGTAGAGACAGAGTTTCACCATGTTGGCCAGGATGGTCTCGATCTCTTGACCTTGTGATCCTCCTGCCTCGGCCTCCCAAAGTGCTGGGATTACAGGTGTGAGCCACCACACCCAGCCCAGACTGCTGTATTTTCTCTTCTGTACCTGTGCCTGAAGTCTAAAGGGGCAAGCCTGAAACTGCTAACTCTGGAACTAGAGAAGGAAGAACACTGCCTCTAGAACCCAAGAGACCAGAAGAGGCCCGTATGTCCCTAATTCTTAAATTTGCTCCTGATTCTTACCAGAATGGGATTCAATCATCCGTTAATTCATCAAACAACCACTGGGCACCTTCTACATGCCAGTCATTGTACTAAGCTCCATTCCATCCTCAAGTTGCTCACATTCCAAAGGAAGGAGATATATGCAAACAGGCAATTCCAAAATCGTGTGCTGGAAACTCATGACGTAATGGCAGTGCCTGGGAGGAGCACATAGCATCTATGGAGTGGTGTAGTTGGTGGCGGAAGGGTGGGGAGCAGATTGAAAAAGGTGCCTGTGACCAAACACCAGCCCCATCAGAATATGTCTGCTCCTGTGACTCACCAGCATAGGGGCTGGGCTGTGCCTGGTGTGAGAAGGGCTCTGTCTCTTACGGCAGAGCAGAAATCCCAGCAATGCAGGACCATATTCTCTGTGTCTAGCACAGCGCGTGGTGCACCATGAGGGCTATTCAACAAACATCTGTTGAGTACACATATGATCTAAAAACTCAGATCTGCCACTGGGACTTTTTTTTTGGTCAGAATATAGGAGAGGGAGGATCTTAAAGGTCATCTAATTGACCCAAGCCCCTAGATGTTATAGACTAGAAACTTCTTTAAAAATGTTTGCAGAGGAGATCCAAGATGGCCGCATAGGAGCAGCTCAGGATTGCAGCTCCCAGTGAAAGTGCAGAGGGTGAGTGGACACCGCATTTCCAGACGGATTTTTATTACCCCCAGACCAGGAGATTCCCAGGCGGAGCAGCCCCACGGGTCGCCAGTGCGGCTGTTTCGGCCGGCGCGGCTGCTTTGCCGGCGCCCCGGCGCGGCGGTTCTCCGTACAAAATACAATGGTCTGTGTGCCCTTTTAACTGGCGAGTGGAGCTACGGGAAGGCGGATTAAAAAGGGGACTGAATCAGGGAGCCAGCCCAGGAGATTCCCAGGCAGAAAAGCGCTACGAATCTCAG
>PVKP010013420.1:0-55591 GCA_004027715.1 Plecturocebus donacophilus | reverse complement strand
AATATCCACTAAGAAAAAGACAGTCTCTTAAAAAATGGTGCTAGAAAAACTGCATCTCCATATGCAGAAGAATGAAACTAGATCCCTATCTCTTACCATATATAAAAACCAAATCAAAATGGATTAAATGCTTAAATCTAGGACCTCAAACCATGAAACTACTGTTAAAAAAACATTGGGGAAACTCTCCAGGATATCTGGATTGGGCAAAGATTTCCTGAGTAATACTCTACAAGCACAGTCAACCAAAGGAAAAATAGACAAATAGAATCACATCAAGTTAAAAAGCATCTGTGCAGCAAAGAAAACAATCAACGAAGTGAAGAGACAACCCACAGAACACAAGAAAATATCTGCAATCTATTCATCTGACAAGGAGTTAACAAGGCACTTCAACAACTCTACAAGAAAAAAAAAATCTAATAATCTGATTTTAAAAAAGAACAAGTGATCTGAAGACAAGTCTCCAAAGAAGACATAGAAATGGCAAACTAGTATATAAAAAGATAGTGAACATTACTTATCATTAGAGAAATGCAAATCAAAACTACAATGAGCTATCATCTCCTTCCAATTAAGACGGCTTTTATGCAGAAGACCAGCAATGACAAATGCTGGTACAGATGTGGAGAAAGAAGAACCTTTGTACACTGTTGATGGAAATGTAAATTGTATGACCACTATGGAAATCAGTTTGGAGGTTTCTCAAAAATTTAAAAATTGGGGTGCTATGTGATCCAGCAATCCCACTGCTAGCTATCTGCCCAAAAGAAAAAAACCAATATCCTCAAAGCAATGTCTGCACTCTCATGCTTATTGTAGCACTATCGACAATAGCCAAAATTTGAAGCAACTTAACTGTTCATAAATAGACTAATAGATAAAGAAAATGTGGCATATATACACAGTGGAGTACTACTCAGCCATAAAAAAGAATGAGATCTTGTCATTTGCAAAAACATGAATGGAACTGGAAGTCATTGGGTTAATGAAATAAGCAAGGAATAGAAAGAGAAACTTTGCATTTTTTTACTTATTTTAATGATTTAAAAACTAAAACAATTGAACTTATGAAGATAGTAGAATGATGTTTATGAGAGGCTGGAAAGGGTAGTCAGGGGCGGCAAATGAGGAGATAGTTCACAGGTACAAAAGCATAGTTACATAGAATTAATAAGATCTAGTATTTGCTAGCACAATAGGATGACCATCATCAACAATAGTTTATTGCACATTTAAAAATAACTAAAAGATTATAATTAGATTGTTTGTAATACAAACAAAGGAAAATTGCTTGAGATGATGGATATCTCATTTACCCTGGTGTAATTACTATACACTGTATACTTATATCAAAATATCTCATGTACTCCATAAATATAAATACTTATGTACCACAACAATTAAAAATCAAAATATATGAAAATAAATTTTAAAAAATCCACCAATCTTAAAGATGCTCAAGTATCAAAATAAAGACATGGTATTAAATGACATGAGCAAAATGAAAATACCTATGAGAAGATATTAAAAAAGAAGCCGAGAAGTAATTCTGAAGCTGAAAAGTACTATAACTGAAATAAAAATTTCATTGAAAGGATTTGAGGGTAGATTTGAGCAAGCCAAAGAAAGGATTAACAAACATGAAGACAGAACAATGGAAAGTATTTAATATGAGGAACAGAAATAATTAAAAAAAAATTTCAAATAAGTGAGCAGGGCCTAAGGGATCTGTGGAACATCATCACACAAGTCAACACATACATTTTAGGAGTCCCAAAAGGAGTCCTAAAGATAAGCATTTTTCTTAGAGGAGAAAAGGGAATAGAAAGAATATTTTTTAAAATAATGGTGTAACTTCCCACATTCGATAAAATACATGAACATAAACATCCAAGAAGCTCAATAAATTCTAGATAAGATGAACTAAAAGTGGTCCACAATGAAATACTTTTCAATCAAATCATTGAAAGACAAAGAGATAATTTTGAAAGCAGCAAAAGGCAAGTGACTCATCTCATACAAAAGATCCTCTCTAAGAAATGGGTAGAACTTATCCAAAATTTTGAGTCAGAAGTCAGTGGACAATATATTCAAAATGCTAAGAGAAAAAATAAGTCTGTCATATATGAATTATATGTTCAGCAAAACTGTCCTTCAAAAGTAAGGGAGAAATTAAGACACTCACAGATGAACAGAAGCCAAGCAAATCTATTACCACTACATGTCCCTGATATAATTTCTAAAAAGAATCTTCCAAGTTGAACTGAAAGGACACTAGACAGCATCTCAAAGCTGTATGAAGAGATAATGGTCTCAGTAAAGGCAAATATATGGGCAATTATAAAGTTTAGTACCTTTTTAACAATGGTATATACTTCTACTTTTTGTGTTCCACATGATTTAAGAGACTAATATGTTAAAATACATTAATCTCAAAGTTAGTATTATTATAACTTTGATTTATAGCTCTATATTTTGTTTCTACATCATTTAAGAGATTAATGCATTAAAAGCACTAGTTTATGTTTTTGGATACACAATTCATAGTGATGCAATTTTGTGACATCCACAACTCAAAGGGGTGAGGACAAAGCTGTTAAAGAAGCAGAGATTTCGTATGTTATTGAAGTTAACATGTCATAAATTCTGATTAGCGTTATAACTTAGGAAGTTAAATATAATCTCCATATTAACCATAAATAAAATAGCTAAAGAATAAACATAAAAGAAATGATAAAGGCATTTAAATGTCTCACCTCAAAAAACTCACTCAAGACAAGATAGTAATGCAGGAAATTAAGAATAACAAAGCTATAAAGCATGTAGAAAACAATAGCAAAATGTCAGAAGTCCATCATAATAAGTAATTACTTCATATGTAAATAAGCTAAATTCTCTAATCAAAAGTCAGAGATTGACAGAATAGGTTAAAAATAAGCAAAGAAGCAATGCCACCCCTCAACCCTGGAAACATTATCCAGCTATGTATTGTCTGTAAGTAACTCATTTTAGATCTAAGGATACAAATAGGTTTAAAGTAAAAGGATGGAAAAGAATGTTCTATGTAAGTAGTAATTAAAAGAGAGCAGGAGTATGTATACTAATATCAGGCAAAATAATTTTAAATCAATGCCTATAAGAGGCAGAACGACATAACGGAAATTGCTCTAGGATCAGATCTCAGCTGTACAATCTATGAAGCTAAATGTAATATAATGTATAATCCTAGATTGAATCTTTCACCAAAAGAGTGTTATAATAAAGGACATGAATGAGGAGGTTGGCACAACTTAAATATATGTTGGATGTTAGATAGTGTATTTTTAATATTAGATTTTTAAAATTTGGTAATTATACTATAGTTAGGTCAGGAGAATATCCTTCTTCTTAGAAGATATATACTGAGTGTTTAGAGGGCTAAGAGTCACTATACCTGTAACTTATCTCAGTGGTTCAGATAAGAGGAATTAAAATAATGGCAATATATGTATGTGGAGCAGGAGAGAGAAACCAAATACATAAAAATATTAAAAAGTGGTGAATCCACATAAAGTATATATACTGTGTTCATCCTACTAGTTTTCCGATTTTCTCTTGGTGTGAAATTCTTCAAAATAAAAAAGTTGAAAAAATAAAAATGAAAAAGAATTGATGCAAAAAATGTTGTTTATTACAGTGTGGAAATACATATACAATGGCTGTAATAGTTATATGTTATTGAGTGAATGCTCAAAACTTCTTGTGAAATATATATTTTACATTATCTACCAGAACACCTAGACATATTTATGCATATATACATATGAAATGGAAACAAATTGCACAAAATAGCACTTACTCTCATTTATTCTGACTTGTCTACTGTATTGTATTGTACTGCATTGCATTGCATCGTATCATATTGTATTACATTGCATTCTATTGGGTTTCCTTTTTCAAAATATTTTCTATGCCATCCACTGAATTGGTTCCATAATCCACTTATAGATCACAAACCACAGTTTGAGAATCATGGCTTATATCTGGCGAGACATTGAGTGTAAGAAGAATATGGAGGCAGATGGAATTACACAGACTGTGGTAATCTGATATATATTTGCCAATGAGAGGAATTAAAGTTGCTTCATCAAGGAAGATACAGTTGGTAACAGGGGTACTCATATACCAGCTGAATAGTATATTGGTTCTCTTGAGTTTGATGCTTTTAGAAAT
The DNA here is from genome assembly GCA_004027715.1 of Plecturocebus donacophilus. Classification (NCBI taxonomy): domain Eukaryota; kingdom Metazoa; phylum Chordata; class Mammalia; order Primates; family Pitheciidae; genus Plecturocebus; species Plecturocebus donacophilus. The sequence continues at coordinate 51,376 of PVKP010013420.1, read as the reverse complement.
CAATATAGTTACACTATAGAGAATAGGAAGTAACAGTTTGGTAGAGAGTTGCATACAAGTTTCATATATTGATTCCTAAAGGATAGATATGATTTAACTCTAATTACATGGTTTCAGTTAATATATTTTGCTGCATTAAGCATTTGTTTGTGTACCATGGCATACTAATTGAGATGAAATTACAGATACAGTTCCAAAGAGCTCACCATTCTTCTTTATATGAGATGACTCTAAAAACTGTATTCCTAATAATAAATATTGTGAATATATTCTAAATCTACTATGGGCTAGCCTCTGTTCCAAGTGACATATAAGCATCACCCCATTTAAATCTACAAATAACTCTATGAAGTGATTGCTATTATTAAACTTAATTTACGGTGAAGAAACTGAAGCTCACAGAGGTGCAGCTCCTGCATAACTCTATGCAGCTAGTACATGATGAAGTCAGGACTGGAACCCAAGTCTTTTCAATCCAATGTCTAACTGCAAAAATCTTAAACAGTATGCAATATAAGACGGAAGATGCACGAATGGATTCTCCCAAGCTTCTGTAGGAAGTGTGATCCTGCAAATACCTTGATTTCAGATTTCTAGCTCCAGATCTATGAGAACATAAATTACCATTGTTTCAAGTCACTCAGTTTGTGATAATTTGCTATAGCAGCCCTAGGAAATCAATACAGGTATTGTGACAAAAGTAGGGACATTAACTCAATAATAAAGGTTTTCTTACAAACTAAGTAAGGGGAAGTTCGAGGATCTAGGGAAAAATGTGAAGTTTAGGAAGCACAACTTTCAAATAAAATTACTCATACCTGTATTATTGAATTGCTAGGTGCAAACTGAATATTCACTGTCCAATCCAACAAAATTTTGTACATAATACTGATAAAAATATGTCTCTTTGTTGAGTTAGTGCTTCACTTCACATATAATTTAATAACAGTGTGGCTATTGATTCTTGAATAGGTTCTATAGCAGAGATTAATCTTGGCTTTGTTTCATGTGTACTTGGTGACCAAGGAAAAATAATTACAGCAGGCCAAGTCATCAGTGTCATTACTGTAAGGTTGCCAGCCCAGAGGCAGGGGGTAAGCTGACATTGAGCCATGAGCAGAGTAAGTAAGATGGAAAGCCTTGAGTCTCTCCCTGGCTGCACTCAGCGGTCTAGATCTAACAACACAAGCACACTCAGCAAGGGGGACCACAATTTCAAAGCACTCACTGGGTCAAATCAAAAGAATGAGTTGGGATAGATGCTTATAATTGTGGGATCCCATGCAAGAACTGAGCCTTGGAGTCAATGGATTTAATTTTTTAAACACGCACAAAATTGATTGTCAAATATTCACAAATAATTCAATGAAATAACACTGTGAAGGTTGTGCAGAGAACATCTTTAGGCTATATACAGGTCTATGGAGCACAGAGAGTGCTCTTATTAAATATATTTCTCTTTCCAGTTGGGTCTGAGGGGAGCAGGACTCAGGGAATAAATGTAGAAGGCAGAGTTAGGCTAAGAATTTTAACCTTTGTCATCTGCAGGTGGCATTCTGTTCTACAGAGCTGAGCTCCACTAGGATACACTGGCATAGTTAGCAGGTTAAAAAAACAAACCAAACCAAAAACCAAATACTCTTGGTAACAAAGAGAAGATAGGCAGGACTAACCTAACTGATAGCCATCTCTAGTCTGTAAGACTGAGGGAGACTGAGAAAAATCTGTTGTTCTCTTTCCTTAAAGTATGAGAATTTGCATGGTTTAGGGTAGACTACTTTTTAATCCTATTATGGTTAGAAATTTTAATATCCTGCCAGAATTGTTTCTCACTTTTCTAGAGTCAAATGAGGCTGAATCTTACTTAGGTGGCTATTCTCATTGCCTATAATAGGAAAAAGGCTGAAATAAGTAGAGACTGCTAATGTATGATAAATTAAATTAAAATTTAGCCCTTAGAGTTGTGCTGTCTAATACAGGAACCACTGGCTACATTTGTTAATGCTTGTGATGAAGCCAGGATTTAAAGTACTCATGATTTACATGAAACTATTAAGCCCTTGGATGTGGCTGGTCCAAAGTGAGATGTGCTGCTAATAAATACATGATGAATTTCAAAGACTTGTTACAAAAGAAAGAAAAGAAAAGGAAAAAAGTAACATATCTTATATTGAGACAAAAGTATTTTTGCATACATTGGGTTAAACAAAATATATTATTAAAATTACTTTCACCTGTTTCTTTTTACTGTTTGTAATGTCACTACAAAATTTACAATTACATGCTTGACCTGTATTTGGGGTTCACGTTTGTTTCTGTCGGACAAGACTGCTTTAGAAGATCATGAGTTAGTTAGCCATTTGATATGGAAACTTAATTTGTTCACTAATGTTTATCTTGGTAGCTGCATACAATAATGTGATGTAGAACAAAGTACTGTTTAGTTTTCTGAAATTGGCAAATAATATGACCTCATGAAGATGCCTTTTACAGGATAGATTTTTTTATAAATATTTGTTCCAAATATTGTGAGTCAAATGCCAGAAAAGGAGGTAGCCAATGAATGCCTGTCAAAGCAATCTTTCACTTAGATGAGAAAGTATAATTCTAAATCACAGCACAAATTATAGTTGCATGCCGCATTAGCCATCCTAATCTGCATAGTATATTTTCTATAATGAATTTCCATGTGATAACACCAAGTCCAGATGTAGCATTTGGATGATCAGTAAGCTCTTTAGATCCATTTATTATGAATGGAAGAGGCATTTGTCTCTTCCTCACACAATTTAATTTGCATTCTCTTTCTAGAAATCTTAAAACTCAATAGAAGGAACTGTAATAGGCATTAAACCAAATCAAAGATGTAAGCCCTTAGTTTCCTCATGGAACATGGCTCATTTTTGAATACAAATGGAGGTATTAATTTGGAAAGAAAGTATAAATTTTGCTTGGTGATGAAGGAAATATTGGAGATTATGCTATTTGGGCAAATGGAGATCACTTGTCAGAAAATTATTGTTTCTAACAAGAAATCCAAATATTGTCGATTTAAATTTAAATTATAGAAAGGATTGCTATATCCTTCTAGGAAGACAGGAATTTAAATGAGTGTCATTACTAAGACATGCATAATGTTCTTAGTATTATCCTATCCATAGTGCTCTTGGGGTGTGTGTGTGTGTAATTGTCATGGTCCAATGACATTTGTTAAATGTCCTTTATGTGCATGAAATGTTAGTTTGTGTTAAAATGATAGAATTACACACATTTTTTGAATTATAAAATTTTAAGATTAAAAAGAAAACAGCCTGTAGTCCAATTCTCTGTCCAGAAGTGCACCAACACCATCCCCAGAGTTTTATTATCAGTTACTTCTGCTTCAAATCTCTAGCATTGAGTAGTTCACAGTCTCATATAGAACATTTTCATTTTACAACCTCTTGAAAGTTTCAGACATTTTCAGTTGTCAGCCATGGTCACCTTTATTCAATTCCAAATTCTACTTCCCCCAAATATAGGTGTATAGGGAAGTATCTCTTGCTGTCAGACATACTCCATTCGTGGTTCAGAGGAACACTCAATACTTACTTTTGAATGAGTGTATGAAAATTATAAAAAGTCATCCTCTTACATTTGATCTTACCTAATCAGGTGATGCAATATTCTGCTCTGAAGTTTCAAGGCTAATGTCTTGAGAAGGTCTTACAATATGAGGTTGCATAGTAGGTAAGAATTTGGGTTATGGTGTAGAGGGTCTTAGATGAACATTTCTTAGCATTTTTACTGGTTCTTTGGCCTAAGGCTATTTATTTAACTTCAATTTGAGAAGCTCTGCTTTTATGTATTCCATGCATTGGCATATAGAATCAGATTTCATTTGCTAAGTGTGTTATTCTTTTTCAAAAAATTCAGAGGGTAATAATCAAATTCTTTACTTCACCAAAGTGGCCAGCTTTACAGAATCTGTAAAGTATAAACAGGAAATGGAAAACTATGCTTACTCTCAGGAATCTTGTCATTAAGTTGAGAAAATAAAATATATTCACATGAAAGGATAACTGATTGACATGTAACAGAGGAATGATACTAAAGAGCTGGGGAGAGTGATGGTTAAGAGCATGGGCCCTGGAGCCAGGCTGACTGGTTCATGTGCCCCCTTTATAATTTACAGATGAAGGTCTTGGGCAAGCCACCTAATCTTGCTGAGCCTCATATATAAACCAGGGATAATTACAGTACTACATAGTATTATGAGAATTAAATGACATAATATATGTGGTTTTTGAACAGTACTAGTTGTATAGTAGGCACTAATTAATTATACTTTCATACCTATATGAATGCAGAAAGGAAAGAATATTTTTAAGCAGTGAAGAGCATGGGTAAAGGAGGTCCAAGTGTAGTTAGCAAACGTCCAGATTCACGTGGGTAACCTGTGTACTCATGCCCATTTTGAAGCACTACTCTAGTCTTTGACACAGCTCAAAGTCACTTGATTCCCCACACAACATATTTTCCTAAAACTCTATGAGGAGATTCAAAAGAAGGTTCAGGACACTTTATATAACCAAACATGATGGATTGCTCTTTGATCCACTCTGTTTTCTTCAGATCTCTTCTGATGCCGACTCTCTTATCCACGGCTCCTCTGGCAGCAGCAGCTCTACCATCCTCTTCCTGGTAGACCCTAACATCCTACCTCAACTCAGAGTCTCAAGATGCTTCTGGTTCACAGACTCACAGTCACAATTTTGCTCAGCAATAAAAGAATCTAGTTCGGAAATTCTACTCATTAGATGGAGAAGAGGCTGCTAGAACATATTCCCCCCCCAAAGAAACAAACAAAAAGAAGTCTATGGAGGAAAGTGTGATCTTACTACCAAGCAACGTCAGAGGACTAACACTGAATAAGAATGCCTGATAAAAACTGTTGGACTTCAGTGGCTCATGCCTATAATCCCAGCACTTTGGGAGACCAGCCTGGCCAGTATAGTGACACCTCGTCTCTACCAAAAATACAAAAATTAGCTGGGCATGGTGGTGCACACCTGTAGTCTCAACTACTTGGGAGGCTGAGGCAGAAGAATCGCTTAAACCCAGGAGTCAGAGGCTGCTGTGAGCCGAGATCTCATCACTGCACTCCAGCCTGGGTAACAGAGCAAGACTCTGTCTCAAAAAAAAAAAAATCTGTTGGACTTTTTATCAGTAGGTGCAAGAAACCGTTACAAGCTTTTGGGTTAGGGAAATAAAGAATTAAAACAATCTTTATAAAGAGAACCTACTTGTGTTGGTCAAAAACAACAACAGAAAACAGAACTGGAATCGGAACATCTAAGTTTCTGTGATTTGACCTTGAGAGAATAACTTTGTCTTTGAGATTTTGAGATTTATTTCTGCATCTTCACACAATATGAAGAAAGGCTTGAGTTAAAAGACTATTTTTCTTTTCAAATTAGAAATCCCAAATCCTAGAGTAGTTCACCAGATGTCACACCATCCATTACAGTCAGACCTGAGATTTTAAAAAGATCTGAGTTCTGGAGGCTGGAGACTATAGTGCTCAAAAGTGAAAGTGTTTCATTTCTGAGTTGACATTTTCATGACTAGCTAGAGTGATTAAATCCCCTTTATGACTTTTCTTTCACAGTATGCCAATCAAGGTTGAATTCACGGTGTTACTCTTTTATGCAAACTTTCATAGGGTCTTCCTTTTCCTTTGGGGTCTGACCTTTGTCCCTGCTGTCTTCTCTGCAAACCACCTTGTCTTTCTAGGTAAAGGTTTAAGAATGAAGAAATGTATGGATAAGCACCTTGCCTGCACTGAGCTAGGTCCACACAGAGATAACCACATCTGAAAGTTGAAAGGATATGAGTTTTATTGATGTCTGAATTAGAATTTGGAGAAGTAAAATGACTTATTGAATTCCTGGAGAAATGGCTTAATCTAAGTCTAGGGATATTCGTTTGGGTGATTTAACTATTTTTTAACATACAGGAAATCACTATAAAATTCAAGATAATGATTGCTTAGGGAAGGATGAGAGATGAAAAGGATATGACAGGAATATAGCTCTTGAAAGTGGCTTTTCTAATAATGAGCAAAAGGCCCTTTCTTTCTTTGGGTAGTTTCTATTAATTACAATTAATTAGGCTATACATTTGCCTTTTGTGGTTATTTCATTTATGTTTTAATTTACAATAGAAGGAATGTGACAATTATCAAAAACTCATTAGGACTTTTGGTGTCCATGGTATAGGTAGAATTTGAAACCAATGGTGAGTCTACAAAGATGCAGAAGCATTCTGCCACTCCAGGCAGTAAAAAGCTGCAGCTAAAAAATATTAAAAACCTTGGTCACCAAAACTTTAAAAATCCCCACAGAGATTCCCTATCATTTTTCTTCAATTTCTAATTTGATTTCAGAGAGGGAATATAAAAATAATCTTACTTTTAAAGATACAATTAAATAATGAATACTAGTAATTCCACTATATTAGTCACTATTTACCACTTTTTTTTTTTAAATGCCATTTGCCAGAAACTGCTTTCTGAGTAAAATAACTCAAATGATATTTATTCACAATGTCATATCAGATGCTCATTGGCCCAACATGTTAAAGTTTTTATTTGCATTCTCCTGGGTGTTCCGTAACTATGTGATAAACAGGTCTAAGTGGCTTAGGCAGCTTTGTTCTGAGCTGTCAGGTCTTTCTCAGTAAAGTTGTGCAAAGACCTTTATTTCATTCCTACGCTCTGTAGTGCTTGAGAGAGATCTAAAAGTGAAGAATAGATTTTACATTTTCTTGAAGTTAATGATGTACCTGCTGTTTAAAAAATATTTTTAATATAGGAGACCATTAATTACTAGGATTTTGATTGTAATTGCCTGGTCTCAGAATTGATGAACAAAGCCATTTTAGAGAGCAATCAATTTGAAATCTAATTTGTTGGCGAAATGAACCATATAAACAAAATGCCACTCGCGGTTTGTCTAAAATGAGATGTGCTTAACGAGCCCATCATCTTCTGCGATCCTCATCACTATGGGTCGCAGCTACCTCAAATGTCATCAGTCAGATCCAGCCCACAGAAGGCTGAAATAGAACACTGCACTATGAGCAGACTGAAATGGGAAACAGATGGCTTTGCAATCCCTGCAGGGTGACTTTTGGGGGCAGCTCTGGGGTGAAAGCAAAGTGGCTACTAAGATCAACAAAGTAAAGTAATACACTCATCTGCCCTGTGTCATGCACCAGAAGTAGCTGGGATGGTTTATGGTAACTCATTCCATTCACATGTGTTCAGAATTCAAAAGATAAAAATGCAAATAACTATTTTTAGAAAAGAGGTTCTGAATTATTTCTTATGAAATACACACAAACTCACACACATATATGTGTAAAACATACATATATAAAATATATAATGTGTATATGTGTGTAAATATAAATATAAATAGAGAGAGAGAGAAAGAGAGAAAGAGGAAGAGAAAGAGAAATACATCAAAAGGCTACTGATAGGCTCTATTGTAGAAACTGTGCTTTGCACAAAGTTTGGCAAAGCACTCTCTTCTTATTTCATTATTTAAAGAATAAATGAATATAAAAGTCTTACTGAGTCATCTTTGATGGCATTACTTAATGGTCCTAAGAAATTGTAAATTCTTAATTATAAGAGAACTATTAGTGTGTATGAGTTAAAGTCTTAGAGTTACATTTGTTTTCTAATTATTAGAAATTTGATAGGCCATGTATACCTTGAAGCTTATTTTTAAAATTTTACTCAGTTGGCCTACATAAACTAGCAATTACTTGAAAATAGAGTGATCTCGGAGCTTTCTAAAATTAAAATTATAAAACCTGAAATAAAACTGAAAATAACTCGTTTTATTATGAGATTGTAGGAATTATTATAGTTGAGAACTGGAGGAAGGTGAGCTACCTAATTTCATGGCAAAAACCCTTCTGATTCAAACACTCTATGTTTATCCAACATCAAGCAAGGGCTTTACAGAGACCTTTGAGCTATTGGCAAATTTATTTTCCAATGGATCTCTATTGAGAATATTGTATCCTATAGAAATTACCATGAGTTAATACAGCTTTGTTGCTCAAAGTCATGGACGGGTGGTCTGTAAATCCCTAGGGAGCTCATAGGAAATGCAACATCTCTGGGGAAATAATCAGGATTTTAGGACCACTGCAGAAACCTTTATTTATGGAACTCTTTAAAATTATTCCTACAGAGAGCTGCCAGTCCTCCTTGGTCACATGTAACAATACATTAACCAGAACCCTTAGTAATTCAAAGGATTAATTTCTCTTCACTTTTTAAGATAACACTGGAAATTTATTTTATTTTCCCAAAACAGCATCTAGTTTCTGAGAATTATTGCTAATTGGACGGCAAATGGATGACAGAAAGAACAAATGTATGTGTTCTTTGGTTAAATATAGACATGTTCATTGTTACCTGAGAAAAATATCCTCTAGTGAATAAAGAAAAGTGAGTACGAAATAAAGTAGTGACAATAATAATGTCAAAGCTGAATACTCACTCACACAAGCCACACACATACCTCCATGTACACACACAAACATATGTGCATACATACACATCAGATCTAGATCCAGGAGTATATTTTATAAGGGTAATATGAGTTCTCTTCTGGTTTTTGTGGGCTTTATTTTTTAACATTTTAAATATCAACAGAGTAAAGAGACAACCTGCAAAATGAGAAGAAATATTTGCAAATTATTCATCTGACAAGGTATTAATATCTAGAATACACAAGAAACTCAAACAACAGCACAAGAACAAATAATCTGATTAAAAATGGGCAATTAATCTGAGCATACATTTTTCAAAAAAAGACATACAAATAACCAACAAATATATGAAAAAAACATTCAACAACATTAATTATAGGGAAAATAAATAAATGGAAATAAAAACCATAGTGAGATACCTCTCATCCGTGTTAGACTGGCTATTACTTAAATAGAGAGAGAGAGAGAGAGAGAGAGAGAATAATGACAATAAATACTGGTGAGGTTGTAGAGAAAAGGTAACTTTTATATATTATTGATGGGAGCTGAGGGATGAGTGGTCCAGGACATGCCATTTGAGGATCAGGACATGCAGACTTAGAAAAGCTGTCACAACTTCTCTCTTCCTTAGAAGAGTGGGACCTCTGCCTGTAGCATGATGTTTCTTGCTTCATTTTTTGCCTAGTTAATGACATCCTGCTCTTAGGTCTAGGCTCAAACACCAATTTTCAGGAAAGCTCCCCATGACATCCTGGGAAGATCAGAGTCCTTACAGCACACTCCTAAGACTATGCACCCCTCATTCACAGAACCTAATAGAATTGCAATTTCAGGTCTGTCTCTACAGTTAACTTTGTCTTCTGTTCTAGAGTGTGTAGTCTAAGAGAACAGAGATCATGCTGATTTTCGTAAGAGAACAGAGATCATGCTGATTTTCGCTTACTGTTGAATCTCTAGCACCTGTATTGCACTTGGCAAATATTTGATTCTCAATATGTATTTTTGAGTGATTTAATGAGTCCTTCCAATGTTGAGTCATTTACTGATCATACCAGCCTTTTCCGTGTGGCTTTATCTAGTTAAATACTTAACATATTGACTAGTCAAAGAGATAGCCTATTGTTATGACAGAAGACAGCCTCACTGGCCCCATTTCTGGTATCTACAGCATCTGAGTGACCAAAGTTCAGGCAGTTTTGGTGGCTCTAGGATTTACGATCCTGGAATAGTGTAGAGCTTTGTGCCTCCCTAGCCTGCATTAATCCATGGTTCTTACCTCTACCTTGGTTAAACTCAGAAACTAAAAAAAGCCACAGAAGATAATGGCAGAAATTTTAGAATAAAATAGTTGGAATAGAATAAAACAGCAACTACAATAATAAATCATTAATCCATTTTGGACTATTTAAGGACTTCTTGGAAAACTCAGAAAATAGTTTCTGGATTCTACCACAAGGGCACTGTATCAGGTTTTATAATATTAACACATTCATCAGCTGCAGATACAGATAGAATACTTTTGTGACTAAATGGGAAGTCGAAATAAACTAAAATAGTTCAAAATGTAGAAATGAAGACAGAAGTAGGTTGTGAGATGGAAGAGATTACAAGGAGTGGGTTAATTTTTACAGTTTCTCAGGACAGTTATCTAGAAAGAGAAAAATATCATGGGGGAAAGAAGAAATAGGTTTTCCTAGGCTTGTGAGGCCCCTTGGTTAAGTCATGACAGTCCTTGAGGTTTGCCAGGGCATGATCTGACCATTAAGAGGATAGCATCAGAGGTCTCCACGTCCTGTAGAAGGAGACAGTGGAGCCCCTGGGGAGCTGTAGCCATTGAAGTGGTATGCTAAAAACGGCAGCCAGGAGAGCAATTCTGCAAGTATTAGGCTGAGCTTTTGTCTTCAGAATAAGGGTCTTCCTGATCCTCCTGGATCATCCACAAAGCCATCTATTGACTTCCAACTGCAGCCGAAGCCATTGAAGATGATGTCTGGGAGGGAGTCTGAATACGAGGCCGTTATGATAAACACAGAGCTCTCCCTCCTGATGGGGCTGACTGTGCCAGGCTCTCAGAGGACATAACGCGCTTGTTAAAGTTTGGTTGAATAGCACCAGTCTCCACAGAGGACGATTTGGGTTCCCATAGTGAAGTGATCAACAGAGGGGAAGAATTCAGCCAATTATGCCTCACCTCATCGGTCCTATTTAGATGTTAACCCCATGGGGCATGGACCATGTCTTTCTCTGTGTATTATACAGTGTTGAGGAAACACTTGGCACTCAATAAATACTAATCAGGAGCTTGTTTCTTGTTCCTCTCAGCCTCCCACTGAGTTGATCTGAGTAAGGAATTCCCTTTGAAGTTCTTTGTCCCCATGCTTTTTGATAAACAATATGGAGGCTTGGAGAGAGATGAGAAATGTATACAGTTGTGGAGCTGTATTTGGTGTCTGCAGAGGACAAATGCTATCTCTGCAGTGATACACTGGGAGTTAAAGGACATACTTAACTCCCAAGTATGTTAGTGGGAACATGCAGTGGGGAAGACCCCTCTTTCCTCTTCCATAAACATAGTCTTACTTCATGTTTCTCACAGATTCATGATTTGTGCTTTCAAACATTCATTAATGCTACTACTGAGTGGTCTGGCTGAGCTGAGAAGTACAGTTTATATACGTTTTAGTTCACTTTAGTTGTTCATGCACTTTATCATGTATGTAGAGAAAAGTAAAGTATAGCTGGGTGACAAATTAGAGAAGAGAATATAAAAAAAACATGAAAATTAAAGTATTTTTAAAAATACCCTGTGTTAACTTTAATAGGGCCTTGTAAGGAAGTTTCATACAGCTCTGAAGTGTCTCTATCCAAAAATGACTTTGTTTCTTACATTGTAAAAATTATAATTTTTGCATCACAAAAAAGATTACAAATCGTTTATAGGCATTAAGATTTAGGAAAAATGCAGAAAATACTAACAGTGAAATAAATGATTTTGTGCATAAAATATGCTTTATATATGTATATTATGCATGTATACTATCAAAGGAATATACAATTTGCTTTACCTACTTGAGAAAATCTCAAAATTTTGTCTCTGACTACTGAGACCAAGACATCTAACATCTTTAGACGGGTACTAACAAGGTTAAATAATCTTTAGAAGATGTTACTGTAAGTTGAAATGATGGCACCTCTAACATCTTTATATATTCAGTTCTCTCTTTCTGTCTCTCTCTTTCTCTCCTCTCCCTCTCTTTTTCTCTCTCCATTACAATATCTTATTTATAAAAACTATTCCATCTAACAACTTCCAGAGATGAAGGTTTACTTAAGACTTTGATTCTATATGCCACTAGCGTCTCTTACTTTGCGTAATGTACAGAATGAGAATGCTGCATGGTGCAGCAGGACTTTAAAGAGAAGCGTAGGCCGGGCGTGGTGGCTCACACCTGTAATCCCAGCACTTTAGGAGGCCGAGGCAGGTGGATCACCTGAGGTCAGGAGTTAGAAACCAGCCTGGCCAACATGGTGAAACCTTGTCTCTACTAAAACTACAAAAATTAGCTGGGCGTGGTGGTGGGCACCTGTAATCTCGGCTACTGGGAGGCTGAGGCAGGAGAATTGCATAAACCCGGGAGACAGAGGCTACAGTGAGCTGAGATTGTGCCATTCATTCCAGCCTGGACAACAGAGCAAGACTCTGTCTCAAAAAAAAAAAAAAGTGTAATGCCTACTCAGATTTCTTTAAAGTATAAAGTAAAATAGCTACATTGTGCCCTGACAGGTGTTGCAGTTCTAAAAAGGAGGGTAGGAATTAGAAAAATCTTTGCCCAAAGTAATATGGACTGGAAAATTTTGTTTTTGTGAATTTCCCATTTTGGGGTTGTTTTGTTAAACTATCCCTAAATTAAGTCCAAAGAATAGGATGTTAAAACTGTAATAACTAAAATATGTGGCAGTTTACTCAATGCACTGAATATTTTGTCACCTTTGGTCATAATGAGTCCTCAGGTTGAATTCATAGAGTTATAGAATATGAAATGAGGGTGAAGTTAGCTCTGTTCTATGTAGGAAAATCACATCATTTAGTGTGTTATGCTTCGTTTTGGAGACTAACACATTAGAGAGAATTGGAACCCAATATATTAATGAAAGGTTAGGAAGTGGAGAAGTATTTCGCTCAGAGCAAAGAAGGATGAGGGGAACAGTGAGTTGGAAAAATTAAATTGATATGAGTTATCTTTGGTTTTAGGCCAGATTTTAAAAAACAATGATTTGGGTCTGGGAGGTAGTCGAATCAGCTATTTAAATGGTGATCTTTTCAGTCATAATTGCTGAGACTGGGTAATTTTTAAAGAACATACATTTATTTCTCACAATTCTGGTCACAAGAAGTCCAACATCAAGGTTCCAGCAGTTTTGATGTCTGCAGAAGTCCTGGGCTTTGCTTCCAATACGGTGCCTTGTTGCCATGTCCTCCAACGGGGACAAATGCTGTGTCCTCACATGGTGAAGAGGCAGAAGGAAAGAAAGACCTAAGCCAGTTTCCTCCAGCCCTTTTATTAAGGTTGATGAGAAAGTAATAGTGGCCTTTGGCATTAAAAGTACTGGCAAAAACTACAATTACTTTTGCACCAACCTAAAATAAGTCACTAAACCGTTGATGAAGGTGAAGCCCTCATGAGTTAATCACTTCCCTAAACATTTCCCTCTTAGTGCCACCACAATGGGGATAAAGTTTCCACACACAAATTTTAGAGGACATTCAGATCATAGCACTAAGGCATAAGTGATGGTGATAACCAGGGTGTTCAAATGTGAACAGTAATATTTAGCTCAAGATCAAATAGCAGTTGATGCCCACAATCAGATCTATTCATTCAGATAATCTTTCAATGAATAATGGTTGAGCTCATACACTGTAAGCAATGACTACTAGGGAATGTGTGGTGGAATGAGAATGCTATACTATCTGAATCCACAGGTTTTAGTTTTTAGAAAGACAGTCTTGGCCGGGCTCAGTGGCTCATGCCTGTAATCCCAGCACTCTGGGAGGCAGAGGTGGGTGGATCACGAGATCAGGTGTTCGAGATCAGCATGACCAATATGGTGAAACCCCGTCTCTACTAAAAATACAAAAATTAGCTGGACATGATGGCACATGCCTGTAGTCCCAGCTACCCAGGTGGCTGAGGCAGAAGAATCGCTTGAACCTGGGAGGCAGAGGTTGTAGTGAGCAGAAATCATGGCACTGCACTCCAGTCTGGGCAACAGAGCAGACTTAGTCTCAAAAAAAAGAAAGAAAGAAAATAAACTGACTTTAGTAAAGTAACCACAAATTTGGTCTTGAATTATATTTGGTAAGTGCTAATGTATAAAGTGCCGAGAGGATATGCCAGAGGGAATCAGATCTTTCCTGACGGTGAGCTAGGTTGGTCATGAAAGACTTCATGGAAGTGATACTATTCTCAGATGTAGATATCAAGAAAGCATCAAAAACAACTGTTGAAAAAAAAAGCTTTAGTTGAATTAAATTTAACAGAGTTTGAGCAAAGAACGATTTGCGAATCGGGCAGCCTCTTGAGCCAGAGTGGGCTTAGAACATTTCAGCTTAGCCATGTGGTGGAAGATTTATAGATAGAAAAAGGAAAGTGACATACAGAAAATAGAAGTGAGGACAGGAACAGCTGGGTTGGTTATAGCTTGGTGTTTGCCTTATTTGAATACAGTTTGAACAGTTGGCCACCTTTGATTGGCCAAAACTCAGTGATTGACACAAGAGTAGACGATGATCTATATACAACTCCATTTAGGTTATAGTTCACGATGTACAGAGAAAACTTTTGGCTAAACTTGAAATATGTAAGGAGGCAGCTTTAGGCTAAATTTGATTTCACAGAATGAACCAGGTAGAGGGAAGAGCAATCTGAATAAGGATGTGTTCTAGGGAAGAAACAGCATGGTGCGTTTCAAGGAGTGATAAAACACCCTGCATGATGAGGACATGGAAATGAGAGGGAAAGGGCTGTGTGATGAGAAAGGGGAGGACTTGTGGGCTTTGATACAGATTTTGGATTTTATTCTAAGAACAAGGAGAAGCTCTAAGTAAGGGATTGGTATCATGAGATTCACCTTTTTGCAAGATCACATGGACGGTAGTGTGGAGAATGGTGTGGAAGCTGTCATGGTCATCGGTGGAGAGATGTTTTAAAAAACTATTGAGTAGCTTTCCATCCACAATACCCAGAGCCACCTTTTTTAGGTCCCTAAGGAAGATGTAGGTGCAGAAGAAAAAATCAGACAGGTAGTTACTTACATTCCCTACGGGGCTCCTTTTTCACACTCTGATCTATTCTGTGATCCTGAAATAGATGGACATCATGGAAACCACAAGCATTCCTGCTTTTTCACCTCTCATGGCAGATCCAGGTTGAAGTGAGTAGTTCCAAACTCTCAACCTTAAACCCTGTCTCATGTGTTAGGTAGCGCCCACAACCCTTTCCCCCAGGCATACATTTCTGTTAGAGGTTAATAGAGAACAGAGAGAGAATCTATTCAAGGGGAAATCCCAAAGAAGCTACTACTGGCAGCAAGAGCTTTTATTCCTTTCTTATCAGGGTGAAATCACCAGGTTTTTCCTGCATAACCCAGGGTCTCCAAATACAGCTTTGTCCCTGTGGTGAGCTCCTCTTTCCTGAAGTGGAGTGAAAGGACAGCCATGAATTAAACCTACAGATTGACATGTGCCTCTCATAAAACATTGCAAATAAGTTGTGAGACATGATTATCTTTCCAAATTCTATAGGGAAACATTCCACAATTGGCCCAGATTTAAAAAAACAGAATTTGCAATTTTCCCCTTGGGAACACATTTGTGTCTTCTGACCTTAAGTAGAATACTGTTTAGAATTCCCTGTTCTATTTATTCACTTGTTTTGCAACTATTAGCATCTTCTATATATCAGGTGTGGGAGCATGTGTGGTGGAGGCATGCTGAAGGAAGTCAACGTCATGTCTGTCTTCATGGAGTATACACACACTAAACAAGCACATTTATCATTCAAGATGTTTGTTGACTGCACACTTTGCACAAACACTGCATTAAGGACTTTGTATATGGAACTAAACTGAGCAGATATTATCTCTGCACCTAATGGAACATACATGGACCAGTAGTGGAGAAAGATACGTAGCAAAGCAAATAAAAATACAATTACAAGTTCAGTTAATGCTTAAAGAGAATGTCAGGAGACCATAAGAGAGAATGATGGTGAATTAAATAAGCCAGTCTGAGAAATAATGCTTAGTTGACAGGTGAATGATAATAAGGATTAACCAGATTGAAATTAACTGGGAACATTATTCTTGCAGAGGTAATAACATTCATGTAAAGGCTTACCTAGGGCCTTGTAGAATGCAGATATATAAAGATGAGGAAGGTGACATGTGTAAACAGATGTGTTCCTCGGTAGGGCTATAGAGGAAGAGCAGGGCCAGCCCACAAAACACCTGTAAGACTAGACTCAATATTCTGAATTTTACAAAAAGTGAAAAGCCACTGAAATGTTTTAAGTAGAGGAGTGTATAAACTCTGTTACATGTTGCATAATGACTCCAGATATGGGTGAGGAGCAAACTGATGGGAAATACTGAGAATACCATTGTATGGAGGCAATTCTAGAAGAATCGGGGCTGCTTGGGTCAGATAGTGCAGTGGAGATGAAGAGATGTGGAAGGTTTTCTATGGGTTTGGATAGAGAATTGTGGGAAGGGTGACTATTTCTTAGCAGAAGTGACACTGTATTCTTCTAAGTCATTCCATAAAATATCTAGTATAAAGGGCTTCCTCCTCAAGAACACAGGATACTTAGAATTTCATGTACATAAAACAATCAAGAATTTTCTCAGACTATACTTACATTAATAATTGTAAAACTTTAGATTTTTATAATTTGCATCATTTTAGTTGACTGTGAAAACTGTAACCTTACAGTTACAAACATGTTTTTTCCATATTTTATCATTTGTGGAATTTATATATATTGAGTACCAACTAAGTGTCAGGTGGTTTACACATATTATTTTAGCACATATAGACTCTCCCCCATGGTATACAGAGCAATGAACACCAAAAGATGTCCATATTTTAATCCCCAAAACCTTTGAATAGTTACTTTACACAACAAAAGGGACTTTGTATATTAAAGATCCTAAGTTGAGAGGATTATCTTGGATTAGCCAGTTTGGCTCAATATATTCACAAGTGTCTATAAATGAGAGGCCAGAGGGCCAAAGTCAGCAAAAGGAGTATGATGACGACAGCAGAGTTTAGAGGGACACGCTGTGAGGATAGAGGAGGGGGCCATGAGCCAAGGAATGCAGGTAGCCACTTGCAACTGGAGAAGACAAGAAAATGAGATCTCCCCTGCAGCCTCTGGATGGAGCACAGTCCTGACCACACCTTGATATTTGTCCTTGTAAGACTCACTTTGCACTTCCTATGTACAGAACTATAAGATAATGAATATGTTTTGTTTTAAGACACTAAGTTTGTGGTAATTTGTTTAAAAATTTTTTTTTGTTTTTATTTTTTAGCCTTTATTACAAAGTTCAGGAGTATACATGTAGGTTTGTTACATAGGTAAACTTATCATGGGGTTTGTTGTCAAAATTATTTTGTCACCTAGATATTTTTCTTTTCCTTTTTTTTTTTGAGACGGCGTCTCACTTTTTCACTTGGCTGGAGTGCAGTTGTGCGATCTCAGCTCACTGCAACCTCCGCCTCTCAGGTTCAAGCGATTCTCCTGCCTCAGCTTCCTGAGTACCTGGGACTGCAGGCGTGCTCCACCCTGCCCAGCTAATTCTTTTGTATTTTTAGTAGAGACAGGGGTTCACCATCTTGGCCAGGATGGTCTCGATCTCTTGACCTCATGATCCACCCACCTTGGCCTCCCAAAGTGCTGGGATTACAGGCTTGAGCCACCGTGCCCAGCCTTGTCACCTAGATATTAAGCCTAGTACTCATTAGTAATTTTTTCCTGATCCTCTCCCTCATCCCACCTTCCACCCTGTGGTAGGCCCCAGTGTATGTTGTTCCCCTCTGTGTCCAAGTGTTCTCATCATTCAGCTCCCACTTATAAGTGAGAACATGTGGTATTTGGGTATTTGGTTTTCTGTTTCTGCCTTAGTTTGCTATGGATAATGGCCTCCATCTCCATCCATGTCCTCGCAAAGGACATGATCTCATTCTTTATATTGCTGCATAGTCATAGTATTCCATGGTACATATGTACCACATTTTCTTTATCCAATAATTGATGGACATTTAGATTGATGCCATGTCTTTGCTATTGTGAATAATGACACAGTAAACATACTCATGCATGTGTCTTTATAATAGAATGATTTGCATTCATTTGTGTATATACTTAGTAATGGGATTACTGGGTCAAATGGTATTTCTGTCTTTAGGTCTTTGAGGAATCACTGCACTGTTTTCCACAACCCTTGAACTAATTTACCTTCCAACCAAAAGTGTGTAAGTGTTCCTTTTACTCCACAATCTCATGAGCATCTGTTACTTTTTTCCTTTTTAGTAATAGGCATTCTGACTGGTGTGAGATCTCATTGTGGATTTGATTTGCATTTCTCTAATGATCAGTGATATTAAGCTTTTTTTCATATGATTGTTGGCCACATGTATGTCTTCTCTTGAAACATGTCTGTTCATGTTCATTTTTTAATGGTTTTGTTCATTTTATTTCTTATAAATTTGTTAAGTTCCTTATAGATGCTGGACATAAGACTTCTATAGGATGCATAATTTGCAAAATTTTTCTCCTACTCTGTAGATTTTCTGTTTTCTTTGTTGTTAGTTTCTCACTGTGCAGAAGCTCTTTAATATAATTAGATTTCATTTGTCAATTTTTGCATTTGTTGCAATTTCTTTTGGTGTCTTCGTCATGAAATATTTGCCTACGCCTGTGTCCTGAATGGTATTTCCTATGTTGTCTTCCAGAGTTTTTATAGTTTTGGGTTTTACATTTTAGTCTTTAATCCATCTTGAGTTAATTTTTGTGTATGGTATAAGGAAGGGATCCAGTGTGGTAATTTGTTATAATGGCAATAGAAAACAGATCCTTCAGTAGGTTAGGTGCTGAAAGATAGAAATAGGATGGTAATTAGAGGTAGCAGGTTTAAAAGTAAGTGCTTTTTAGGATATTATGTGGAAAAAATCACATAACATCTTGAAATTATGTGAAAATTTTTCATATTTTATAGAATGAAGGTAAGGATTTAGTGACAGGAAGAGATCAATCATAAAATGTAGAGAAGGGAAAACTGATGAAAATACAAAGAAGATGGGAGTGTCAGTGTAAGAAGAGGAATTGGTGATATAGAAGAAGAGGTATACTCTTTTTAGTTTCTGAGACCATACAAAAGATACAACAAAATCTTGAAAGGCATAATAGGGAATTTGAAGAGGTTTGTTATGGTGATGACCTTGATGTTGGCAATATACAAAGAGACACCATTTTCAGTACTGTAGGGCTTAATGGTTAATGAAGTAAAAATATTGTAATTTCAATTAATCAAATTGAAGGAAGTTTTCATATTTAACTAAGCCAGGACGGACTTGATTCAAAGCCAGCAATAACAACAATAACAACAAAATAGCTTGTGTTAGTTGTAATATAAGGCCATTTAGAATAGACTTGCAAAATTATAATATAGGGGTATTCAGAATAAACATGCAAAAGTACTTTCTAGAGAAATTAGACACTTACCAATGTCATGGCCAAAATAAAGCTACTAAAGAGGTCTTGTCCAGTCACACAAAAGAGTGAATCACCTTAGAAAACACATCCAAAACCCTTGTTCTCAGTCTCAGTCCATATTGGTAAGCTCGGGTGACTTGAGGCAGTCATTGTCTCACTAGATTAGGAAGAAAAATTCCTGGAAACAAACACAAATCTGGGTTAAAATTGGAACACTGAAATAAATAAATAAATAAATAAATCCCATTCCTAGCATAAATATGTTGATTAGTTTATATTCACTCTATATTTTTCTGTTTACTTTCTAAGGTTTTTAAAGTATAAGAATTTCAGATTTGATTTGAGAAATGTATAATCAATCTGAAAATTGAGGGATATTTAATTTGTTAAATCTACACTTTTTTTTTTAGTTTTGAGTTAAGTGAGTAATGTGTGAATATTTAAAGAATAATGACTATCTAATTTTGAACTGAACTTAGAAGAGAATAGGTTCTGGGTATTTCTCTTAATACTCCAAAGTCCTTGGTAAACTACAATGAGTCATCTCCAAAGAGTTAAGCCAGAGACACATCTTCCTTCTGGGAACCTGTATTCTTCTTTGCGTGACTAAATTTGATCATATATATTATACTGCCTTGTGTAGCTGTTCCATTCAGTATATCTATCCATTAATTTATCAATTGCCCTTTATGCATTTGTCTATTCATACAACTCATTCATATGTTCATTAAGTATTCATCAAGTGCATACTTTTGGTGAAGAACAATGGTGGCACTGGGTATAGAAAATCAAATAAGATGGGGCTCCTGCTGTCAAGGAACATTCAGACCAAAGGAACCTGGAGATAATGTTATTACAGAGAATGAAGCAAGTTCTGTAACAGAGCTAACTGGTGGGTATGGGAGCAAAGGGAGAGGAATCTTAACCAGCTAAGAGGAACAGAAAAGGTCTTTAGGAAAACAGTGTCACTGGATTGAATCTGTCCTTAAGAGAAACATTACTGGGAGGGTTAAAAGCATAGCCAAAGGCTCTGAGACAGCACCAGCATGGGCCATTCATGAAACAATAACTAGGTTAGTTTGTTGGAGCTAAAGGTTTATTTATTCAAAGTCATCAGCTCCAATTGTTGCAATTTCCTCTGATAGGCCTTGAAGGATACAATGGTGCATAAAGATGTTGACCTAGCCTTTTTGGAGTGTATACATTATTATGGAATGCAAAATAACTAGAAAATTAGGTAAAAATAAAATTACAAAAGGCCTTATATAGGAAGCTAAATTATCTACATTTTATTCTGCACAAGTAAGGGAATTACAATGCCAATTAAGCTTGTTTTAAGAAAGATAAACTTGTTTGCAGCGTAGAGAATGGATTGGGGAGGTGGAGGTATTTGAGAGTTGACATAAAAAGACTATTTAGGAGGATATTATGGAAATTAAGGCATGATGGAAGTCGGAACTAAGGCAGGAGGATGTTGTAGGTAAGATTTATTTAGCGCTATGAAGGAGGTAGAATCTATAGATCTGTGGGACTAGCAACTAGTCCTGGGGAAATGAGAGATAAAAAAGTTAATGATCACTTCTGGTATTCTGACTTGGGTTGCTGTGTGAATGTGTTGCAACTTATTAAGACTGGGTATGCCAGACGCACAGGTGTTTGAATAAATCCATAAGCTTATACATTTATGTATTCTGTTCTCATGCAATTATGAGCTCCCTGCAGACAGGAAGCATTTTTTAAACGTTCCTTATAACTTTACACCTTCCCACTCTCTAAGCAGTCATCCCCATCTATATTACAAACTCAATAAGTAACCACTTAATCATTTGAGGATTAGATTTGTCTTCTCCTATAGAGATTACTGGAGAGGAATGCCAGCATTTCTTTAAACACTATGTGTGAAAAGGGGTGACAATTTTTCACAATTGGAAACTTTTCCTTTACTGAGGAAAGGCTATATAGCTTATTAGTTAGAATCAGATGACATTCTCTATCCCTGAAATTACATATCATAGAAAAATATAAAAATCTTTTGTGTCTCTAAAGAAATACTGATTTATTCTTTTGTGTCTCTAAAGAAATACTGATTTATTCTTTTCTGAAATACAAATCTCAAAGACAGAAGATTCCTGAAAAATAAAAATGAAACACTATTCTAAATCACAAAGCATAATGTATCCCTATATTTGGGGGATATATGGACTAAAGAGAGAATACCTCATGGTCTCACAGCCTTCCCTCTCAGAAAACTAAGTCTTAATGGAAGAAGCAAAGATGTGCCAGTGTCAGGGTCATGCAATATCCACATAATTCACAGGGGATGCTACTGGAAAGTTACACAGGGATGAGGCAAGGGAATATTTAAAAGCTTCCCAGTGGAAAGTCAATGTGAGCGCTGAATGTTTCACTGATTCCCAGTGTCCTTAATGCATTGCTTATGCTGATTCTCCCCACTTCCTCAACACGTACCTCCACGTTAGTTGAATCTCTTCATAACCTTCCTCTCTTTTCTCTATTTAGGCCAATGGAGGAGATACACATTCACATCAGGAAAAGCCTGAGGATAAAGGGGAGCACAAAATGTCATTTGCAAATCAGTCAATCAATCAACTAATATTTATGGACTATTAAATTTGAGTGGAGCTATACATTTGCAAAGACAAAGGAAGCAGGTATGATATAGAGGGGTTACCTTCAAGGCACTTGCTTTCTACCTACTGAGCCCTAACAAATGAAAAGATAACTAGTAAGCATACCTTTGGAATGTTTCTTACAAAATTATGATATAGTAAATGTCTCTTCTATAGAGCTTAGTTGCCTGCCCCAGTGAAGATGATTGTTTTTATTTTTTATTTTTTGTAAGTGCTGGGCAGGGACAAGTCTCAGCATAATATCATCTCTAAATTATACTGAAGATACTAAATATTAAAATTGAGTTTCTTAAAGCCTTCATATAACATGACATCATAATGGTGTAGCCTATTTGATATCACAGGGGAATTCAGTTTACTCTTTTTAATCATCTGGAAATAAGCAATTTGGCATATGTTATAATTACAAGGATGCCTTTCTCTGAGACTATTTATAGAGATAGCCACAGCTTAAGCAGAAGAACATTGATTTGAGAGCTGTAAGAAAGGAGATGACATCAAAGGCTCCTGAAGGTAGATGTAGCTGGACACTTCCACTTCTCTGAACAGAAAGTTGATTATGGTCTGCAAAAGTACACCAAGGGCACTACAGCATACAAGTTCAGCCTTTCCTCATTGAAGGTTTATGGGGCTTGTAATGTCAAGATCCATGAATTTCAGGGACTGTTGTCCTTGGATCAGATTCGGAAGCAGCTTTTGATCAGTGAAGTGAAACAATTAATTATAATAAATAATGCTACTAGAAGTCCACACACAGTCAGTTAAAAGAGGAAGGGAGCCAAAGAAATAAAGCTTGTCTCTGGCAGAACCTCATCATCTGGGCTGCCTGGACCCTATCCTGTTTGGCTACAGCAACCACAGCTCACTAAGCCTCTGGTGAAAGGCACAGTTGCACCATATTCTCAGCCAGTGGTGATATTGGGCTTTGGAAGGGTGGAGAGGGTGATAAAAGAAACTCAAAAGGATCAGACAGAAATGCAAAATTGTTTTCCATTCATCTGTATTTGATTGCTTTGTGCCCTGAAGCACATGATTTAATTATTTTAATCATTGCCTCAGCTTCCTCTGCTACCAATCTCATTGATGGCAATAAAATTATTCAGCCTTTACAAAAAATGCAGCCGTAGTAATTCTTGACTCAATGAATACTTAAGGCTATAAAATCAGCTCCTTGAATGACCACATCCAATTGAAAACACCAACCCAGGGCTTTCTCAACAATTAAAGTAAAATATAAACTTACGTGAGATAGAAGGGTCCTGCTTGTATATTCATAATAGATATCGGTTATTCATTGCTTACAAGTTATATTCACTGTCTCTGGTCTACAGAAGAATCCTCTGTGGAGGCATTTATTTTCTCCTAAGGGAGCTCAAAAAAGCCCTGTGTCAGTGTTTTGAGTTGATATTGTAAGGTGTGTGGGAAGGGGCAGGAGTGGAGCTGGAAAATGGCCAGAAATGAATACTTGAGGTACAGACAAAAGCAAATCAAAAGATAAATCTGCAGCAGAAAATGCTGCAAATGGAGAGAAACAGAAATTTTCAAGCCCAGACCAAAAAGCATCCTGGAAACCTGAGGGAGCTGTCAGCAGTGAACCACATGGTCCAGGAGTTTTCTCCTGGAGTGTAATTTTCTTGAAAGACCCCAGTAAGAGGTAGTGGCTCTGTCTGGCACTCTCACCGTCTTCCCTTGCGATGTGTATGTGCTTTTTAAATGTGTGTGTGCACGCAACCTTGTGTGTATTTTAATTTAATTACCTTTACTTTTGTAATTTCTTTATTAAAAGTATTTATAGAATCCAAATCTTGGCTCATTGTAAACTTAGATAAGTTCATTCTAAAGCTGGCTTTTCTCATCTGAAATCAGGGACAATAAAAATGCTATTTCACAAAGTTGTATGGCATAAATGGATGTGTAGCACTTAGAACAGTGTTTAAAGTAAGTACACAATGATTGTCAATAATTACTTATTTTCTAATTTATTTACCTCTCCTCTTTTTTTCTTATACACTTGCTCACTTATTCACTTCCTTAAACTCACCATGCTGCAAGTTTTCAGGTGAGGTGTTATTTGGTGCTGCATTAAGTCCCATCAGGTAGAAAGGATTGTGTTGGAGTGACAAAGCTAGGAGTGTATGTGTGTTTGTATGCATGTGCTAGCGGGCTTGAGGAAGTCGTCTTGAGAATATGTTTAGTTAAAATGCGGTATCTATTCAATGACATTTTCCTACTCATATAAGGGTATATAAGGTGGGCATATAGTGTAGGGAAGTAATCAGCAGAGACCTGGAAAGTATTAATATCCTTGCCCTGTGGCTGGTGGATTTTGTTCAAAGTCATGGATAGAGTGCTTTTTCCATTAAACATCTGTCCAGAGAGGCATGGTTGACCACTTATTTCTAATCAACCGGTGGCTGAGAGATTTTAAGTTCTTTTATAACTTTCATGTTATTAGTATTTCCCAAGTACATATTTGCTTTTACAAAAAATATATTAATTGTCACCCACTAGAAAAACTGTGAACAACAGTCACTCCTATGATTCTATTATCTCTCAGAGATTACAAAGGGACTTGCTGGGCTGTCCATAAATACCTCAGGGTAATGGGCTGCTGATGGGGAATGTGATGAAGAGGACAGGTGGATTTTAGTGTTAAGCAGTGTGGCTCTCAATCTTAATTTCACCACTTATCAGTTATATGACCTTGGGCAAATGACTTTATTTTACTGATCCTGAGTTTCCTTATTGTCTGTAATTAATTCCTATCTCCCAGAGGTGCTGTGAAGATTAAATGGGGTGAAGCATATTAAACGTCTATCACAGTATCTGGAACAGACTAAGTATGCCATTAATGTGAACCCAATTGCTACTGCCCAAAAATACTAAGGAAGAATCTAAGCCTTGGTTAGGGGTTTAGGTGAAATGATCTTTGAGAAACTGCCCAAGCCTAAGATGCTATGACACTGAGGTTACGAGCCAGGCAGGAATACTGAGAAGTGATGCCTTAACTTGCAGGTATGCTACCTCTCCCTGCCTTCTCTTGTAAATTACTGCATGGCTGGGCACACACATCATCTGACCTCCTAGGGCTTGACATTTTCCAAGTTTTAATGAGATGTTCCATTTATATGATAACGATAAGAAATGATTGCTGATATTTTAAAATAAAGGGTACTATATGTTACTAAGCAATTAATCACTGTAATTTTGCCACATGAGAATGAATTTAAAGAATAGAAGGAAAATAGAATTTAGAGTTCAGAGTCCAAGACAGCTGTGTTCGAGTTCTAATTCCTTCACTTAGGCAACTGGAGGTGAACTCTGACTTTTGCTTCTCTTGTTGATGAAATAAGAATGATACTCAATACCCACTGGATCTTAGGAGGATTAAATGAAATGAAACACATAAAGTACCCATACATCATTTCTGCCAACGTGAACGATGACAATGCTCTAAGAGTGGATTAATGAAATAACCACGGGCAATAAAAATATCCAAATTAGATGCTAGAATTTCAAGTTTTGAAAAGTTTCATAATACTATAAGGCATGACAAGTTCTTAACATATCAGAGTTTCATTAGGTCTCCATAGACTTTGTCTATAAAGGGCCAAATAGTAAATATTTGAGGCTTTGCTGGCCATATGGTTTCTGTCACAACTATGGAATTCTGCTGTTGTGTGAAGACAGCAATAGACAATAAGTAAATAAGTGGAAGTGGCTGGGCTCTGATAAAACCACTCACAAAAGCAGGTATCAAGCTGGATTTGGCTTGCAGGGCATGGACTGCCAACCCTTGCTTTAGAACCCCGATTTATCCAACAGTATTCATTAAACATCTACAGTGTTTAAAATAGAGCCTTTGAATTGTTCAAGATGCAAAGATGCATTGGTATCTAGTAAAGAAATAAAACAAAGACTTAAAACCAAAGCAAAAAATCTCTAATACCAAAAAGTGATTGGCCAGAATAGGCTAAAAAGAGAAATTTGACAAGGTAATGGCTAAAAGCCTTGTATCCTGGGTTAAATCTTGCTTTTTCCCCAGTTTATCATTATGTGAGTCTGAGCAAGTTACTCCAGGATTCTAAACATCCGTTAACTCTATATCTATTACGTGGGGATAATAGCTTCTAACTCACCCAGTTTTTAGGAGAGTTGAAAAAGATGATACACACAAAGTAGGTAATAAGCAGTGAATACGGTTAGTTATTACCGTTCAGAAGATTGCAGGAACACTGCTAGTCACTGTTACTATGCAATCCCTACTAAAGCCACAGTGGACTAAACCACTGTCCATGTTGCTCCCTCTTCCTGGTTTAACCTTTAAAATCATACTCATCTTCAATGACAGTGAAAAGATATCTTTTCCTCTGGGAAGATTACCCCACAATAATAGAGTTGGTATAATATGGAGTCAGTACCTGCATTTATAACTCCTTCACCATGAGCCTCCCTTCACAGGCGTCCTTCACCATGAGCCTCCCTTCACAGAATTAGTCCCTGCCTCCTAGCACTCTCTTAGCAAGTTGTGTTCACAGCTATAGGATTGCGCATGGTTCTCAGAAGACTAATACTATGTTGAGCCATTATGATATAAAAGGTGTTGCACACCAGGGGTTCCTATTTTATCATTATTACCACTCGCCTACCAACTTCTTCACATTCGCTGTTGCTACTGCCCTGTCAGAAATAGTCAAATACATTGCATGAGTTTTAAATATTTTCTGTCTATATCTTTATTAATTTAGGACTGAAAGGGTTTACACCCTACGATAAGTTCTGCAAGAAGCCTGCTCCTTATTTCACTCAGTCATTCAGTCCTGCTGCCCAAAATAAACACTGCCTTGTTTTCTCAGGTTCACTGATAGTGGGAAAAGAATTGCACTGCTTTATTGTTATTAGTTGAAGCATAAAAATGGCTGTGTTTTTGTAGGTCAGATGGTTGATTATTAGCAATTTCACATAGATCAACCAAATGATATTGTTATTATTATTGTGGTAGCGATTTGTACTTTTTGATCAGCGTTTGAGCTGAAAATGAATTTTCACAAATGAGTAGAAATATTGATGCCATGATTCCTATTGTATATGCAATTAAATATCTGTTTCTTTCGGTCCTAGCTGCAACAGCTTAATCACTGTTCAATCATTTCACTATCATATATATATATATATATATATGAATGATAGTGAATATATATATATATGCTTTATATGTTGCCATTAGTTTATTAATTCAACAGATGCTTTATAATGTTTACAATACACCTTTGTGCATTTTTTTCAAGCTAAATAAAGAAGAGTTGTATGTCCTTGCAAACACACAAACACACATTTGGTTAAAAATATAATTGACAGAGATGGCGGTGAAGTCAGGGAAAGCATATAGAATAAATTTATTAACTTATTCTAGAAGAGTAAAGGTAGATTTAATGGACTGATTACATAAATAGCTATTAATTTTTAGACATCCCAGTATTCATGTCTTTGTAAAGTGACCTTATAACTCAACTCATCAAGAGATGAAATCCATTGGCTAATCTCTTGATTTGAGGCTGGATTTGAAACTTATTTTGATCAATAGAAGACAGCAGAAGCAGTATTCTGTTAGGTGTGGATGTAGGCTTTGAGTTTGAGTAGGCTTTCCCACACCTAATTGCTTTCCTAGATGAGCGCTCTGTTTCCCTTTTAGCAGCCCAGCCTGACCTGCTGGAGGATGAGAAACCACATGGAGTAGAACTGAGCCATCCCAGAACAGCCAGCACCTAGCTGACCTGGCAGACATCTGCAGATTCATGAGTAAGCCCAGCCAAGAACCAACCAATGGAGCCCCACCTAAACCACAGACCCACAGAATCACGAACCCGACAGCTCCCTAAATTTTGGGATTGTTTGTTACACAGAAAATGATGATTGATACATAGACTTCAGAGAGAAAGAGTCCAACTAGTTCTTAAAATTAAATGAGAGGCTGCCAGAGAAATAAGAGTATACAGGGAATTCAAGGCAGGGAAAACATTGTACAAACATGCTCAGATTTATGAAAGGGCTTCTTTTGTTCTAAAAACTGAGAAATGTAGTAAATCATGATCATACTGATTTTAGGATATAGAATACAGGATGTATTTGAACATGTGCGTGTGTGTGTGTATGTGTGTGTGTGGTTGTGATACATGGTTTGAACGTGTGCGTGTGTGTGTGTATGTGTGTGTGTGGTTGTGATACATGGTTATACGTGTTTGGGAAACTGGTAGGATACAATGAGAAATGAATCTGGAAAAGCAGGTTGGAACAAGGCTGAAGCTTGTGACGCTCCAAGACCAAGCTTATGAAATAGGTTCTTGTTGAAATTGATTTTGGGGACTTAGCAAAAATTCTTTGCCAAGTCCAGTGTTGAGGAGGGTATTTCCTGGGTTTTCTTTTAGAATTTTTGTAGTTTGAGGACTTACACTTAAAATTTAATTCATCTTGAGTTAGTTTTTGCGTATGGTTAAAGGCGAGGGTACAGGTTCATTCTTCTGCATATAGCTAGACAGTTATCCAGCAGCATTTATTTAATAGGGAGTCCTTTCCCCATTGTTTAAATCCTAACTGAATTAACACAGGAACAGAAAACCAAATACCGTATGTTCTCATTTGTAGGTGGGAGCTAAACATGGAATACACATAGACATACACATGGGAACAATAAACCCTACAAACTCCTAGAATGGGGTGGGATGGAAGGAAGAGGATGAGGGTTGAAAAACTACCTACTGAATACTATACTCACTACTGGGGTATAGTATACCCATGTAAGAAATCTCTACATATATACCCCCTGCATCTAAAATAAAAGTTGAAATTTTAAAAGTAAAAATAAATAAATAAATAGAAGAAATGGGTTCTAGCTTGAGTGTTTACTTATCTGTAAACTCTCCAACTTAGGATAGGGGAAAAGAATTGGAGCTACTAGTCATTGAGAGACTACTGCATGCCAAGCACTATGTTGAGTGTTTTCTACAATCAGTATTCTTTGTAGTCCTTCAATCACTTTTGGGGATATTGTGCTAATTTATGGAAAAGGAAACAGAGGTGGAGAGACTGTATGCTCAAGTTTGTCAGGACAGTCTTGATTTACACCTATTGTCTCGGCAGAAAAGAGTGCCCTCTTCAGAGCTAAAATGTATCTGTCTTTGCGTGGCAAGTTCTATGGTTGTCTTGTTTATAGGTGATATAAATTGTCTAGTTTTGCACAGCTGATAAGTGGCATAATTGAGTTTGTTATTTTTGCTTTTTGCTTTTTTTAGGATGGAGTCTCACTCTGTTGCCCAGGCTGGAGTATAGTGGCATTATCTCAGCTCACTGCAATCTCTGCCTCCTGGGCCCAAGCAATTCTCCTGCCTTAACTGCCCTAGTAGCTGGAATTACAGGCATGTGCCACCATGCCTGGCTAATTTTTGTGTTTTAGCAGAAATGGGGTACTCCTCATCACCATGTTGGCCAGGCTGATTTTGAACTCCTGACCTCACGTAAACTACCCACCTCAGCCTCTTAGACTGCTGCTGGATTCCAGGTGTGGGCTGCAGCATACATGAGTTTTGAACCCCCATGTTACATTAATATCTATATAACTGTACCTCTCACACTGTCTGGTACATATAGGTACATATAGTTGTGTTAAATATTTGTTTACTATTTTGTTTTTATAATGATCTGAGGAGTGAACTTTTTATCCTGTGGGATATATCTCAGCCATGATCATTTGATTTGGGGGAAAATTTGCCCCAACTGATAGAAAATCAAATGGCCATAATAACACATCTTTTATACCAATTTTGATTCACCTTCACCGACACAAAAAAGAAACTTTTCAAAAAGGTAGTATATGAATCATGAAAAATTTACGTAAATATGTGTGTGGCTCAGATGAAGGTGCAGAAAGGTCAACCATTTTCACTCAGCTCCTAATCACGGTTTGACTTAAGTCAGTAGAGTTGGCCTTGGCTTTGCACTTGAAAAGGAATCATACCTATCTCTGCCTGCCAACTTCTTGATTACTGAGTATATGTACGTTCTCTAAGCCAATCAGTTCTGACTAAAAATTCAGAGAGGTGGCGTGGTTCCCGATGCAAGTATTCAAAACAGATCCCGTTCCCCGCTTGGCCCCCAGGGTATGTACCTTTCAGCAAACTTGATGTTAATTGCTTTGTTTTAGGGTTGGTCAAGTGAACTGTCACTTCTCTCTGATTATATTTTTCCTGGAGATTTTTAGCCTCCAAACTTGTCTTGCTCTATCACACACAACTGATGTTCTACATGATCCGCAAATTAACACACTGCCCAAACAATTTCCTGTGGTTATTAGGCAGTCTGATCAGAACTACTCTAAGCTTCACCACAAATGAGCAAGTCTAATTTGAAAAATATTAAAAGAAAGAGACAAAGCATGACATTTAACTCTACAGAGTGGAATATAACACTCCCTTATAGTGAAAACTTGCTGGACACAGCATAGGTGTGTTTACCCAAAGGATTAGCATTCTGGGAGCTGTGACCCATACCACATTGCTTTTAAGGAATCTGCACACAGAAAGACTTCTGGATTGGGCTTTACAAATATTCACTGAGTACCTGCTGTGCTGTCCTTGCTGCAGGTACAACAGTCGGACATAATTCTTGCCTGTGTGCTAGTGAAACCATCACTGAGATAAACCTAAATCCTACCTCCTAAAATTATCACTTGTGATTTAATGATTGGTTTTCAAATAACAAATTTTTGTTTTCTGTTTTTATGATTATAAAAGGAAGGCAGGTATAAATTAGAAATTTTCATAAAATTCATAAAATAATTGAGAAAAAAAATTAGCATACAGACTTGGCAACTGTTAAACTATTAGTTATTTTTTTCAAATATTTTTCTCTCTGTTTATACATATATGTATAATTATATCTACTTGGGTTTACACTAGATCTACATAATTTGTACCTTGTTTTTTCCATATAACATTAACAAAATATGTACATTTCCTAAGCATTTAATGTGCTTTAGAAATATTTTACTGGCTTCATGTTTTTCAGTTATGGATGTGCCATCATTTTCTTAATCCTTCCCTTATTTGTGAACATTTAGATTAATTATAATTTCTCCATATTCTTATTAACTCTGTTAGAAGCATCTTTATGCATTTGTGTTTTTCTCTGTCTTGGACTTTTTTTAGCCTAGGTTGTAGAATCGCCATTCCTGGATTCAAAGGTATGATATTAAATAATTATTTTTATATTTACATAGTGATACTTGTTTGTAACTTTAAAAGCTCAATAATCCTAATGAATTTATGAGTCACTAAATCAAAGCCAGGCACGGTGTAATCCCAGCACTTTGGGATCCTGTAATCCCAGCACTTTGGGAGGCTGAGACAGGCAGATCATGAGGTCAAGAGATCAAGACCATCCTGGCCAACATGGCGAAACCCCATCTCTACTAAAAATACAAAAACTTATATGAGTGTGGTGGTGTGCACCTGTCATCCCAGCTACTCAGGAGGCTGAGGTAGAAGAATCACTTGAACTGGGAGGTGGAAGTTGCAGTGGGCCGAGATTGCACCACTGTATTCCAGCCTGGAGACAGAGGGAGACTCCATCTCAAAATCAATAAATCAATAAATCAAAAGTACCTTGGTTTTCTCCTGCACAGAGGCAATAATCTTAAAAAGTTTCTGTTTTTCTATGGTATTTATCACCCTATCACTTAACACATGTAATTGCTATATCTTAACTTTTTAGGATTAGATAGTATTATTATATTTCTATCATGGATGACGAATATTCAGATCTTAGACAACTTTTCTCTTTCTCCTCAGCATTTCTCCAAGTATTTCTGTTCTCTCATTACTTATTATAATTTAAAAAGTATTGGCTACATCAATTTTCAGTGTTTATTATATTATGCAAGTATACTATGAATTTTATGTCAACACCATACAATTTATTATGTAAATATTATTTACAGGTGGACCAAAGTGTATATGTTAGAACTCATTTCTTACAAAACCTTTTATTTTTCTCAGAATTTGTAATTGCCTTTATTTTTAACTGGTGTGTATCCTATCTACCTGTGACTAATTCATCTGCATATTCTCTAGCAAATCTGTAAAGCAAGCATATAGTTAAACATATAATCTATAGCTTACATTTTTTATATCAATATCCTTCCTGGATTCTTCTGATAACCTATTTTAAATAGAACAGATTGTTTCATTTCAACTTTAGTCCCTGAAACCACTAATCCATAATTATGTGATTTTAAGTATGCTATATAAATGTAATCTGATAGTATATCACCTTTGGAGATTACCTTTTTTCACTTAGCATAATTCCATGGAGATCCATCTATGTTGTATGAAGAAATGGTTTGTTGTTTTTTATTGCTGAGTAGTAGTCATGGAATTGATATATCACAGTTTGTTTAGTCATTTACCCACTGAAAAACATCTGGTTGATTCCAGTTTTTTGCTTTCTGAGCACTTATGTTCCAGAAAAATTGTCCCAATTTTGATTTCCGAAAGCAGTATCACAGGAAAATATGTCCACTCCCTCACTTGAGAGCGGAAGGGTTTTACAAGTTAACAATGTGTGTGTCCCAGAACTTAGCATTGTTTGACCATGTAATAAATAGAATAAGTTTGATTTCTGAATCACTGAGATGTTGCAATGCAGAAAAGTAAGGAACTACTGTAGAACATCAGAGATGGTGATGTTTGAGGATTCAATAGAAGAGACTTGTGTTGTCCTTTGAAGAGTGGATGTGATGTGATCAGGCAGCAGGCTACGAGGGACATTGTCACATTGTTAACTGAGGGACATTGTCCTTTAGTTAAAAGGGATTGATCAAATAAAGTATGTTAAAAATGAATGAGCAGATCAAGTTGGATAAAGGGTAAAATTTGTGCAGATGAGTCAAGAAAAACAGTATGAAAGGATAGATTTAAGAGCAGATTTTGGATGGCCTTGAAAGTCCAGCTGAAAACGGATGTGTTTCTGATAGACTTTTGAAAGCCATGCCAGGTTTGTGTTCAGAGAAGGACTGATAAAAGGTGCATTGTAATAAGTAATTTTATGGCCCTGGTTGCAATACTGCAGTTGCTTATATCCAGATAATATGTACATCTTTGCCTGTGGTCAACAAAATCTCAAGTGCAGTATCATTTTCAGATAAGCAATCAGAAGTCAGAGTCTACAAAGAATTTCTGTTACCAACTAGAGGAGGGGGTTGCAAAGTGAGAAGAAGCACTGAAGACAGTCACCAGAATCCTTACCAGGCAGAGAAGGATGAGGACAGGGATATTTCAGGTCCCTAAATCTAGAGCCATTTTCTTGCCTTGCTTTCTGTCTTGACTGTCAAAGCCTCCTGATAATAGTAAAATAACGCCAATAGCGCCAGCCTCATGACTTCTGCACCTTCCATGTATTTTACAGGCAATGTGTCATTTACCCCTTACTGCAAGCTTGCATGGGAGTTATTTTTACTCTCATTCTAGAGACTCAGTGCCTTGGGCCTATGGCTATGTCCCAAGAGGAAACTAATAGAGTAAGAAAATGCTGCTTGTCACAAATAAAGCAGAGGGCATGTGCACACGCGCGTGCACACACACACACACACACACACACAAAGAGGGAGAGAGACAGAGAGATCGGAGTATCTTCAAGAGTCAAATCAGAAAAATTCTGCTACCATCACTAACTCAAAAGGGCTGCAAAAGGGAAATAATGAGGCCACACATGGAAGGAAATAAAGTGTGAAGAGCAGGAAGGAAATTGGAGTGAAATAGGAGTGGGTGACCCAAAGGGGCCTCTGTAAACTCCACCGTGGTGATGGTTACTTGCCTTTTGATCCCTGGAATATGAGTAGATTCACTCAACTTAAAGGAATGGAATAGTTTGGCATCAGAGAGATTCCCAAGGGAGTAGAGGCCTGAAGGCCAGAACCTGCCCAAGGGCACTGTGGCAGATGGCAGCAGGAGAAGCAGCTGCTAATGCTGAGCTTGATACAGTGACACACTTTTCTTTCTTGCAAGTAATTAGCAAGTAGCATTACTAATGCTACTCATACAGAGGGCAGCCCTCTGCATTCGTCAGGGTTCTCCAGAGAAACTGAAGCAATAGGATGTGTATGTGTAGAGAGAGATTTATTTTAAGAAATCAGCTCGTGTGACTGTGGCGGCTGGCAAGTCTGACGTCTGCAGGCTAGGCTGGCAGTCCGGAGACCCAGGGAACAGTTAAGATCGCAGTCCTAGTCTAAAGGCAGGTCTGGATGTAGAATTTCTTCTTTCCTGGGGACCTCCGTCTTTCCTCTTAAGGCCTTCCAACTGACTAGATGAGGCCTACCATATAAAGAAAGGTCATCTACTTCACTCAGAGTGCACTGATTTAAATGCCAATCCCATCTAAAGAATATGTTCAAATTAACATTTAGATGGGTGTTTGACCAAATGTCTGGACATCATAGCCCAGACAAGTGGACATACGCATGGGATTAACCATCACGGCCTTGAGTTCTGGGTCATTTCAGGTTCCTGTCTAAGGTGAGAATGAAATCATCCCTACTGTATGGTGGCCAGTTCTCCTTCTACTGCACACCAGCTCTACCATACTGCTGGGGCTCTCCTCATGTGGGGCTCAGAAAATGAAGAGGAAAGTGTCTTCCCCCTCAGGGCTGCACATAGTGAATCTGAGCACTAAGCAGCACACAGCCAGTTCTCTGCACTCTTGACAACATACCTGAAAGTGGATTTAAGGAATAAACTCTCTAAACCTACCCCGTCCCTGGAGGACCACAGCTCTATTCAGGATTGGCAGCACATTCTCCTGCTCAGAACAGCAAGGGCTCTTGGAAGGATAAGTTGAAAAGCTAGGTGCAGAGGGCTGGCCCAGTCTGACCTCATCAGTCGCACGAGCCTTCCTCATGAGATCACCATGAGACTGAGCCACAGGTTCAACTTGGACACGCAGAAACCCAAGACGGGGGTCTATGTGCTTCAAAAATGAACCCAAAATATCACCAATAAATGACTTTTCTGGAGATTGGAAACATGAGTTCCTTTCCTGTGTTAGGGAGAAGAAAGCGATTCTGTTTTCAATGCTTGGTTGATTTAGAAATCAAGCCACATTCAGATGTGGTCAGCAAACTGTGGACTAGATACTGCTTGAGGCCTGATTTTGTATGACTAAGGAGCCAAGAGTTGTATTTACATTGTTAGAGGTATGATCAAGAAGAAAGAGGAGTAGGAGAAGCAAAGAAGGAGGAGTAGGTGAAACAGAGATCATATTTGGCCTGCGAAACTTAACATACTTATTATTTGGCTCTTCACAAATAAATTTGCCAACTCCAGGAGTAGAAGAAAGAATATATGCACTGAAGTCAAACTCTTTAACAAACACAGGTGCTGCTCACCATCTGTGCAACTCAGGGACGATGATCGCGACTTTGGACCTAAGTGTTGTCCCCTGGGGAGCACTGCACACTCACCTTCTTCTCCAAAGAGAAATCTTGCAGGAAAGAATCATGTGTAACTATATTCAGTTCAGCATTTTAAAAGGGCATCAATATATATAACAATGAACATACCGTAAAGATTTTATTAATATAAACTTTAAAAATAAGCAAAACCCTGGTAGGTGTGTGGAGTATGGCTACTGTTTTGTTGACCTGAGTGCTGGTTACGTGGATATCCTTGCCTATGAAAATTCACCAAAATTTGTATTCTCTTAAGAACATTTTTAAAAATGTGAATTATGGTATATTAAAACATATTTTCAACTACATCTAACCAAGAAAACTTTTGAAACTTCAAGAAAAACCTTGTGATTTTCTATCAGTAAAATAATATCTTACGGGAGGTTTGTGCTCAACAAAAAAGGGAACAGGATGAGATAACTAGTTTGGCTTAATCAAACCAAACCATTTTTTACATTGACTTGGAGCCCAGTGTTTTTTCTACTTCGCCATGATAGGCCACCTCTTCTGGACCTGGAGAGGTAAACGCCTGTGGGATGGTGGTGACCAAAGGGGATTTAACTGAAGCTTTGTCTACATGATGTCCCAGTAAGGACAGGCTCCTGCCAGTCTGCCAATCTGCCCCTGACCACTCCCTCCTCATATCTGGTTCTGTTCACATGTAAACACACATTCTTTGTCATTAAACTATTCCTTTTCCTGATCAAATCAAGATGCCTCACAGTTCTGACCTTCATACATTCCATTCCTCCTGCTCTAAATACCATCAGCTTTTTAAAAAACTGCTTAATTTACTTTATCATAACTAGTAATATAAAAGAATTTTGTACATAGTTTATTAAAAATAACTTTGGTAAACTGCATTTTTGACTGATCAACAATAAAACTGTTGAAAAGATAGGCTGATTATCAAATAAATACCCAATGTTAACCCTGAAAATAATTGTTATAAGCCAATCTTATGAATTCAAGACAGGTACATTATAAATAATCATAAATATTAGAAATATACTCAAAATGTCCATATGTTTAGTATACATAGAAAATTCATTGACTGAAATAAGTCATGAAACCTGGACTGGAATTTTGTGGGCTATGAAGCTTCATTTTGTGTCCTATCGTTTTAGAATTTAAATAGTTCGGCACATTTCTGCATTTGTTAAAACTGTAATCTTAAATTTTTTTAAACAACTTTACAAACACATAGGTATGCTTCATCACTAAGTTGGGAAGCTTCTGTTGCTCCAGATCAAGTACTTCTCTTTGCCTATGAAATTTCCTCTAGCCAACATCATGACTGTGCTGACCGATTTCCACTGTGCATGTAACCCATGCTTCTATGAGGGAATCCATGACACATACGTGATTATTTCTTCGTATGTTTGCCTATCCTAGTATCTCAGACCTCTTGAAGAGAAGAAATGTCCTGTCTCCCAGTGACTGACAGCAAGCGGAGACTCGACATGCATTTGTTGAATAAACGACTTGAGAACATTTATGACTTGAAGATAATGTTTTAAGAGGATAGAAAATTATTTTTTTCCATCTGTATGGTTCTTCCTACTGAAGTAATATTCCTTCATCAATTGGTTAAAGGTTTTTTTAAAACATATTTATGTCAATGAATTTTGACACACATAGTACTGTAATTTTTAAAACCACTAAGGCAACTATTAAGAAACACAATAGAAGAGTTAAAGACTTGACGAACTATACAAATATTTCAGATTATTATTATCTGATTTTGAATTATTTCTTTCTTGAAAGAAAGCCAAAAGCAAAAATAAAGCCAAAAGCAAAGCATTTTTTCATAAACCATTGAAACTGAAGTTCTGGAATAATTAACTAAAAATAATATAGAATTTGTTTAATGGATTAATTGTGAATAGTTAAGAAGGTCATCACTGAATAATCAGCAGTTTATATAGTAAATATGTTATTAGATAAAATGAAAGAGTTAATCTTGTGTCTATTGAGTAATTACATTTTTGTGTTTGAGAACCCAGTTACTTTGATATTATTTAAAACACTGCCATTAGCCCAATGTAAGCCTTTTGGAAAAATTCTTTCAAGTCTCTTGCTTCCATTTTTCCATCTACGAATAATTATAATATACTGCAACTCTAAAATAACGCGATTAAATTTAACCTATTTGTTTGAAGAATGATCTGAGATGCGATACCCAAAATGCTCACTAGATGGCAGGGTTCCCATTCCAAAAGGAGCGCTGCCTTGTTACAAAACAGTAAAGGCTTCCAACAAACAGAATTGGAAATGTGTTTATTTGCGTGGCTATAAATACAGCACATCTGATCCAACTTTCCACTGGGTTCCATGTTTTTCAGTGATTTTTTCAGCCAGTTTTTTTAAAAAGTCAGATTAAAGACGTTATTTGATATCCAGCCACATTCTTTCCAAATAATCAAAATTAATCCCTATTCCTTATTTTTAATCAGACATTGCATATCCATAGTGTCATTAGCTGAAATAAATTCTGAATTCATTTGTTAAGTGGTGCGTGATTTTTGAGCACAATTTCGCCAAGCCCTCAGCATGGGCATGTATGAACATCTTTGGAATTTATTTACACTTCCAGAAAACCAAAGCAACACCTGCTAAATTTCGTTATATCCCTGACAGGGTGCTCACTGCTGTTTAAAAGCCATTCCTACTGCGGCCAGTTGTGACTGCCCGAGACCAAATATTCTCAACGTAAATTGAACTGAATTTTCAGACAAGTGAAGGTGCTTTGATCAACTAGGTAAATATATGTGGTTAATCTTTGAAAAACAAATAGCATGCATACAGGCAAAGCTATTGTTATTACCAGTTACCATGATTATTATTGTTGCTGATTTTTTTATTTCTAAAACTTTCAGAGGAGTACTTTCCAAGAAATTTAGGATCAAGGAAAAGAAATGCATTTCTTTTAAATCTAACAGAGTAGATTTGGCGTTTCAACCAAAAGAAATTTTTCTACTTGCACGATTCATACTGAGTAACCTTTTATTAAGGAGAAAAAAGAATCTCTGGACTTCCTGGAAAATTCCAGATTTGCTTATTCTCAGTATTTGTCATAACTTGGTAAACTTTCTAACCGAAATTTAAATTATTTCGAGGCAGAGTCATTGGAAGCATAGCCCTGCCCTTTCATTTGCAAACCAACTCAACACTCTAAAAAGAATCCCTCTTAACATAAAACAAAGTGAGCTATCATGTGGTTTTCAGGGTAAAATATGAAACAAGTACACAAAATCTATCTTCCTTCCATAACAACAACAGCAAAACTAGGTCACACTTGAAACCCCACCTTGTCGTGGATAGTAGGGTTTTTAAAATCCCTCTCCAGTCTCTGGGCAGTGTTTAGACACAAAGTATTTTAATACATCATGAGGTCCCTGCCTTTCTGCCTAATCCTGCTCTATCATAATGCGTCTAGCACAATGGAGATGCATGCATACTTAATTTCCATAAATTACACAGCCTGGCATCTTTATAAAGACAAATTCCAATTGTAACTATTAAACCTAAGTCAACACCCTTTGATGTCTCTGAGAAAGATTGTAGGGGAAGTCTAAGCATTCCCACATGGGGATGTGTTCCCTGGAGTAGGTGAAAAGGGAGATTTTTTTTTTTTATTTTGCTTCTTATATCTCTTTATGAACTTGGATGTGTTCTTCTGAGACTGAAGTGAGTTTCTTTTCAGAAACTTAAAAAAAAAAATCTTAAACATTGGGGGACAACTAACACACATCACTTCTCCCAAAAGCTAAACTCTTAATCAGAATCAAAAGAGACTCTGTTTCTCTGAATCTGTAGCTTGATTTCAACCTTTAAGGTGGGAACCAAATCCAGCTGCCCCTAACCAATAGCCTTACTCTTTGGATTACTGAATGTTATTTTTTTCTTCTTTGTTTCAAAACTCTCTCCTTCAAGCTCCCTTGTAACTAGGTAGTTAGATCAAAGCGAATACCAAGGCCTCTCCATTCAGGTACCATGGAGCTTTCATTATTTAGTTGTGGAATTTCCTCAACAGATCCTGTTCTCAGCATCCTGTTGACATAATTTAACATACAGGTTATAAAGACCTCTGTGAGCCTTCTCCCTTCCTGTTTACTTTCACTCCTCAGTGGAACCCAGGGCTCAGAAGCTGGCTCTTTTAAATCTGAAAGCCGATCACCTTCCCCCAAAGCAGGAAAGGTGTGAAAGGCAAGCAAGGGAAAGCAAGAAAGCAAATACAGTGGCTTTTTACCAGTGCTGCAGACCCGGCTCCGTCTGAGAGGTGATTCAGGGAGTGAGAATTCTGAGCAGCGGGCAGGATGGGGACCATGGATACATTTCTAAGTCCTGCTGCGTTGGTCCTTCACAGGGTGGCTTTG
This sequence comes from Plecturocebus donacophilus, assembly GCA_004027715.1. Lineage (NCBI taxonomy): Eukaryota > Metazoa > Chordata > Mammalia > Primates > Pitheciidae > Plecturocebus > Plecturocebus donacophilus. The sequence goes on along the minus strand of PVKP010013420.1, from coordinate 11,520 downwards.
TTGTGAGATGTGACATGTTATGAATTCCTGGAACCCCACACACACTCGCATGCAAATGGAAGTTGATTTAAACACAAGAGAGGGCTCTCAGATTCAAGGCCACTCACCAGAACTAGTGAGATGGAAGATGTCTTAGTTTTATAATTACTGCTGATGCATACCTCTGGGAAGAGGATGTCTTCCTATGTTTGCAAATGTTGGCTGGAAACCATGGAGGCCTGGCCATGGAAATCTCCACGTGAGCCATCTCAGGTCCAGATGAGTCAAAATGTCATAACAGAGGAATAGTGCCAAAGGGTATTTTAACCGCAATTTTAACTTAGCAAACACAATACAATGCAGCTGTTGAAAGCTGCAGGGCTTGTGGCATGCAGTGGCGGTGAGCCCAAGGCGTTGGTGCCAATGCGTCAACTGCCACGTGATTTTGAAGCAGACTCGAGAGACCATTAATGATGCACAGAGCAGATGAGGAAATCCTTTATTTGCAAGAAACTGCCAAAGGACGCAAATTTCAGAGCAGGTAGCACAACCTTTTCAGTTCCAGATGCCCCATGAAAAAGATTTTCTGAAATCCATTTTGGCAAGCCAGCCACAAAAAGCCAGGCATCTGGACCCAGAAGGCATAGGGGTGAATCAGTGTTCTGTGTGGATTCCGGGTATCTGAATACCCAGTTAGGCAGACCACAGTCCCATCAATTCAATGCACACCTTTCTTCGTAAATTCGCCTTGGGTATTTAGGTGTATTTTATGTGACTTTTTTGAAATTATCATCATTAAGAAAAAAACATATGTCTATGTATCTATACCAACACTCTTCCTGAATACAATGGAAACTGACATGGTTTTATTTTGCTACTTTCAAACCTAATCCCAATTTTTGTTGATATAATCTAAAATTCAAAACCCAGATTAATAGTAAATATGTACTTTATATTATGATTATGTTATTATAAATATATGAATATTTTTATATTTTAGTTATATTTATAATTCTTTGCAAAAATTATTGCCTTATCTGCTTTAAAGTGTATAAACTTTAATAATTGTTCAAACTTATAGTATATTTAGTTTTATTTGTCATTATTATATATTTTTATTACCATAATGCCTATATAGCTTGATGTCTATACTTTATTTTGGTACCATTTAGAAGTGGGCTGTTTAAAAAATTTATTTTATTTTCTAAAAAATTTCACTTAAGGGCACTATTTTGGCTGGAGTGAGCCCAATTTCCATTTCATCAATTATATGAGAAGTTATGTGTAGAAACGAGATAATTCGTACATTATTTTCTATTTATTTCAGTGACATTTTAGTACCCTTAAAAGACTGGTGCTTACAATGTTATCCTTTAATTTTCCTCTGTGTGTGTGTGTGTGTGTGTGTGTGTGTGTGTGTGTGTGTGTGTGTGTGTCTGTGCCTGCGTGGTTAGATGCCATTGTAAAAGCACTTGAAGGCTAAACTCTTTTATTCATTTCTCAGCTGGCCATCATGCACATTGACTAATTTTTTTTTTTAACAAAGGGTATGGAAGGGAAGAGTACTTTGTCAATCTCATATAAAGTTGTGTTTCTTTTGTCCTGATACCAGGACAGCAACATAGCTTGTAGAAATTTTGGGTTAAATGTTTGTTTACTCACCACACTAAAATCTCGTTTATTTGACGTATTTGTTGAATACTCACTGTCTGCCAGGAACCCTCCTAGCTTTTTCAGATCAGCCAACAGGACTGCAGATTACTGATGTAATTGAACTTGCATTATTACAGTTTAAAAGACAGCTTTTACATTCTTCCCCTCCCTTCTTTCTCTTCCTGTTTGAGTAGGGACATATAGAGATATTTTTCTCCTTTAGTTTTGAATGTGAAAAATATTATTGAGTATATATATGAGAGTCCTTCATTTTTTACTAATTCTTCTTATTTTAAGGAGGACCTTTCAAGATGGGAGATGTTACATTACATACATGTTGCACACACTTAGCTCTTCATGTTTTATTTTAATCTTTTCTCTCATTTTTCATCTCCTTATCCTTTCACTCTGACATATAGAATAATTTATTAGGCTAGCTCACTTCTTTACTATTTTTTCTTCCATTCTATTCAATTACTATCTACACTGCAGTTTTTATTCTATCAATGATATGCTTCATCGCTATGTATTCTTTCCTGATTTTAGATAGCTATCTCTTCAAAATTGCCAATTCCAGTTATTCTGTGCTGTGCATTTTCTCTAACTTGTTAAAAACAAAATTTAGATATTTTCAAAAATATGATTTCCTGCAGCACTGAGGAACACGTGCACATTCCTCTGACTGCTGTCTCTCTTTTGGAGTGCAGCATCTTTCATAGGTCTGAAAATTTCTTTCGTTTTGCTCATATTTACAAAGAGAGATTGCTGCTGGTTTTGTGTAGATTATGTCGGTTGAAATGAATCCTGCTGGTGAGGTTTCCTGTCTGATTCTTACAGATTCAAATGAAGGGATAAAGAAAAAGATAAAATTTACTCTAGATCCTCTTAACTATTTCTGAGATTCAGCAGTGAGGAACAGGTAGATGGTGGGGACTGAAAAGTGAGCTGATTCTACAATTTCCTCTAGGCCAAGTCATTTCTTTGCCATTTTGTTGAGTCTTTCAAGGTTCCTTCTACATAATTCTCTTTTCCTGACTATTGCTCTAGATTTTTATCTTTGTGGCTTCTGGGATCAGAGGTGCCAACACATCTACAGGGTTCCTTGACAGTGACACAATCCCTCTCAACTTCTCTGCTTGAATTTCTTACTTGGTAGGAGAGGTTTTGTCAAGTTCTTTCGCATTTTTCCCAGAACACGATGCCATCCCTCCATATAAAATGAGTTTCTACCCATTTTTCCATTTAAGTGAGTTTATGCAATCTCCCCTATGGCACAGACCATTAGATTTTCCCTCAGTAACTTTTTCTTTTTCTTCTATACAATTAGAAGCTTCATATGCCACATAGATGACCAGCTGTGTGGTGAACGCAGCTTCCCTTGCAGTAAACTTTCATCATGTAATTGGATTTAGGCAAACAGTAGGAGGAAAGATGTGGTATATGCAATATGATGCCTTTAAAAGAAAAGGGATGTGTGTGTATGTGCATGTGCACACACACACGTAGAGAGAGAAAAGAACATTCTCTACATATATACATATATATATCTCTTTTCTCTTATGTGTGTATTTGTATATATACAATATATACGTGTGTGATATACATATATACGTGTGTATATTTGCATATATACATATATATATCTTTTCTCTAGGATTAGGTGGCTTAACTTCTGTGAACCTCCACGACTTATTTAGAAACTGAGATTGAGACTGATCACAGCAGCACACACCTCTAGACTTCATGTGTTTTTGTCAGAACCAATTGGGTAAATATATTTGATTTTATTTGATAAACTGAAAAATCTTATAAAAAGCCATTTGTTACAACTGGCTCTATGTAACAGACTACCCATATTCTTAATTATTATTAAGTAAATTTATAACTTTTAAATGAAATTTTAACTTTTAAAAAATGAAATTATAACTTTTTTAAAATGAAATTTTAAAATGTGCTTTTGCTTTTGTGTGTAATCTTGTCTTTTTTTAGATAACTATATATTTCAATAACTTTTGGGGTACAAGTGGTTTTTGGTTATATGAATGACTTGTATACAGGTTACATGGATGAATTGTGTGTGTGTGCATATGTATATGAAATGGGGAAGTTCCCTTGTCCCCCTCACAGGGTGTGTGATGGGGGTGTGGCTGGTTTCTTTGATGCCCCACTGCTCAAACCTCTAGGGGGAGCATGCAGATAGGCAGGTTGTGGGGATTCAGTGCTATGTCAGCGTCTAGGGTTGAGTGTTCACAGCTCCTGAAGCCCCAGTGGGCGTGTGTCACTGGGCGTTCTTTTGTTTAGCCATCAGTAGGCAGCTTGTGTTAGTCAGCTTGATGAGACTCCCTGCCTTATTGCAAGGACAGAGGGCTTTCTGAATCCCGGGGTTTCTTCCCTTGGTGTACTGGAAGGATTGAAGGACATGTGGGCTTGGAGAGAAGTGCAAGGTTTTAGTGAGTGGAAGTGGCTCTCAACAGATGGGGGAGCCAGAAGGGAGATGGAGTGGGAAGGTGGTTTTCCCCTGGAGTCAGGCCGCTCAGAGGCTGGGGTCTCCTCCAACCGCCCCAGTCAAACTCCACATCGTTCTTCCGGTCACCGGTTGATGGCCTTCTGATCTGCCCGTGCCTGTCTGCGTGATCTTATGTGATGTCCAGCCCCTTGCCTTCTTCTGCGAGCATATTCCTCTTGTCATCCAGCTGCTTATGTGTGTGCCTGCTAGGATCTCGGGTTTTTTTCACAGGCACAGGATGGGAATGTGGCAGGCTAGAGTGGTCTTGGGAAATGCAACATTTGGGCAGGAAAACAGAAATGCCTGTCCTCGCCTAGGTCCATGGGCCCAGGCCTTAGGCAGAGCCCCAGCCCAATACCACACCCTCCTCTACCCAACACTTCCCTGACTCCTTCCCATATCATATATGTGTGTATTTATATATGGTGAAAAAGAATATATATACATATTCCTTTTCTCTTCTTTTTCTGTTCAGTGAAATTTGCATGTGGTGGAAGGAACTGAAATAGTGTCAGAGCCGAGAGAAAAGTTCCCCTTTGCCTGCTGAGGGTTCAGTGAAAAATCAACTCACAGAAATGGCATATGAGTTTATTTAACATGTACACACAGGAGTCTTTAGAAGGAAAAGCCAAAGATACAGGGGAAATCATCTATTTTATGCTTAGACTCAACAAACTATGGACAGCTGTGTAGAAATATCATTGGACAAAAAGGTGTGATCCAATGCTAATAATCTGAGTGGGGAAGTCCAGGAAGGCCTGTTTGTCCAGATTGTTCTCCGCCTCTCTCAGCGCGCATTTATTCCTTGTGGGTGTGGGGCTGGACCCTCTCTGGAACGGGGGTCTTATGACCTACAGTCAAATAAGGTAGATTAGATCATTTCTTTGTGGACAATTTTTACACTGCAAGGTAGAGCAGAAATTAAAGCAATATTATTGGGTTTTATGGCTGGTTTGGGGGAAAAGCGGTTCTAGTTTCAGTAATCTGCCTTGGGAAAGAAGGATTCTAGTCGTTATGGGTAGCCTTGGGAGAGAATAGGACTGAAAGACAGGAGGGCAGGACAGTATCAGAGAAAAAACTTTGAGGCTGCTTCTGAGGGCTTCATTTTGGGGTGTTATTTTCTGAGTCCCATCACGAGTCATCTTAAACCACGAGATGGGGACCTGCCTGTTAAGGATGACAGAACACTAAGACAGAATAAGTCTGGGTCCCACACGGGAGGAAAGATTCCTTTTCTTACCCATCACAAGTTTCATAGCTGAGACCGCCACCCATAGCAAAAGGCAGAGAGACAAGAGTAAAGCATTCAAATTTATTTGATGTAAGTTTTATGTGACACAGGAAGCTTCAGTATAAAGATCCATGGAAAAGAGGAAAACTATTTTTATGAATACATGTGCAGAGGTCTGAGTGGAGGACTTGAAAAGGTGCATAATCTAATGGTAATACATGGCGAGGGTGGGCGGGGAACTTAGCAATGCCTGTTTGTTCAGATTCTTCTTGGTGTCTCTGTGTGACATTCCTTCCTCTGGGCACAGAGCAGGGCACTTATTATGTGAGGGCCTTCAGGGGAGAAGAGAGAAAGGCCAGAGAGTGATCCTCCTAGGTTTTATCACCTGCTTCAGGAGAAAACGGTGAGAGAAGCTTGGAGAGACTTTCTGCTTCTGTTTTTTTTTTTTTTAAATGCTAAGGTGGAATATTTTGGGTGGCATGGCTTGAACAATTGCAACAATGCGCAACTCTATACCACAACTGTGTAGGGTCCAAAAACATTTTCTTCCCCTCTCTGAATGAAGATTCTATAATTCAGTCTGCTGAAATGAACTGACAATAGATAAAGTGGGGAGAAAGGCATACAAATGTATTATGTGCATAAACACGAGAGTCACACAAAATACGAAGTTCAAAGTGGGGGCCAAGTGGCAGAAGCTTAAGTAGAAAGAAACGGGGGCCTCTGAGTGGGAGGGGAGGTGGTAACACAGACCATGGAAGGGTAGGGAGAGAAAGAACGGTGAGCAAAGGCTGTCTTATCATGCAGATCAAGTTTCCCAGGTTAACAGCGCTTAGAAAAATAGTTGAAAGAAGAAGGGAAAAGTCTGTCCTGGAGTATTGTCCTGGGCAGGGTGACTTTTAGTTTCCTTTCCTGCAATACGAATTAATCTTCTCTAGTCAATAAGATTTCAGATAGCAGATTGAAGGCAATCGTGTTTCTTTTGGAAGAATTTCTCTCAGTCAGATAAGGAAATTTCAGGGACAGCTCCTCGCTGCACTTGGTGGCAACTAGGGAAGGTCAGAGAGTCCTTGATTCCAAAGCAGCTTCGAAAGCTTTCCAGTTTCCTTTATTCACTGTGCTCAGTGTGCCGAAGCACCAAACGTTGGGATATCATTTTCTGAGCCCAACACCTGGCCTGCTTACCTCTGGACTGCTGTGAGGGTGACAAACAAACCTTCCCATTGTGTATGTGCTGTTATACTGGTCTTTATCACCTTGACTAGAAATCTCTTTGGGTGGCACTCTGCCCTGGTTTCTGGTAGCGAGGTTGGTAAGTATGTCGATCATTTCTCGTGGAATCTGGGAGACATCACCACCTCCTCTCACTCCTGAAATGATTTCAAAGCTAAGACAATGTCACTTTACCAGCGATTGTTTTCTCCTCTCCTTGATTTTCGCATACTACTATAGTATGATCAAAAGGTAGTGCTTTTATGCATTGATGAAACACACATTATTTAGAGTTTACTACTATCCAGGCTCCACTAAGCACCGAGTTAACTCAGGATTCCTCAAAGAACTTATCATTTAACAGAAGGAGGTGGAACTATTAAAACGTAAGCATGCTAAAACGAAAGAGAGGCATGTACAGGTGACGGTGAGAGCATGGAGGAAGGGTATTGACTCAACACAGCTGATAGTACTCTTATTATACACTTTTAAAATAATTCATATTATTTTAATATTCCATTTTTATGATGATTCCATCACATAAGCTGAGTTTTTTGCCCTCTCTTTAATGTGAGGAATGGGTCAACGGCAATTGGTTAATGAGCTTGAGATCATTGTTCATTAAATTGTAAGCACTGGCCATATTGAGAAGTGACCTTAACTAGTTCTACAACTCAACTTAAATGCTTAAGTACTAACATGCAGAATTATTTCTCATCTGAACTTCTACCATGGATGCTTTTCTTGCTACAAAGTTTGCTATAAATTATGCGTTAAGATAGGGCACAGAACCCCTTCCCCCAGCTGATTGTAGTGAAAAGTGCTGGACAAGCAAGACAATCAATATCGCTTGTTGAGGTAGGCAGAGAGGGAAGGAAGAGGGGAAGGAAAGAAGGATATAGGAAGGAAGGGAAGGAAGGAAGGAAAGAAGGAAGGAAGGAAGGAAGGAAGGAGGGAAGGAAGGAAGAAAGGAAGGAGGGAAGGAAAGAATGAATCATGGCATAGCCTGTGTTACTTCTAGATCACAAGAAACCAAGAACAAACTGATACTTAGTATGTCTAATGCATTGTTACAGTTGTTATTATTGAAGCCAAAATAGAAAAGCAGGTAGCTGTATCATTCAAGTTAGTGTTAGGAGACCTAAGTAAGACTCCTAGCTTGGCGATTTACAAGCTAGGTGGTCCCTGGCATGATAATTAACTTCAGTGAATCTCAAATGCCACATCTGTTGTTTGGGCATCATATGTATTATGCAATGTTTTCATGAAAATGAAATGGAATATCTTTGGAACTTCTTAGCAAAGATCCAAGCTCATAGTAAATACTCAATAAATGTTAATGGCATATGCATTTTAATAACATACTTTTTATTTACAATATATTAACTATATTGAAAAGTACATATTTCAAATAATAAGTATCCAGTTACCAATCTCTCAGATTTATTGAATGTTAAAGATATACGCAAACTCCTGCTACAGGGGTAGGCATTCTGCATCATTTTCTACTCTTTAAAATAATTTTTCCATTTCAATTTCCCTATATGTTATCCCAATATATTTTTGTTCTTGAAAATTCTTTATTGACTCACCAATGTATATAATAAAATAATTTATTTTGAAATTTGAAATTAAAATAATTTGACATTAAATTATTATTTATTTATTGTGGCCATAAAGGTCTGTTTTGTCATTTTTACTGGATTAGATTCTCAAGACAAAAGTAAATATATAATTGATCAGAGCAAAAACATATTAAAATATTTTTAATAGATATTAAATGCAAAAGATAAAATTTTGCTGGAAATCCATGTATTGCTGAGATGGGCAGGACTGGATTTTCTAGTTATGTAGGAGCCTTTGCAGATTATTTCCATTTTGAACTGTCCCTTTGTTAAATATATGAGAAGTTTTTCCTCTTTAAAGAAACTTGTCATAGTTATATTAGGGATGAGGGCATATTCTTCTTTTGAGAAATGAAGGATTAGTGATTGTGAAGCAGGATCTGAGAAAGGAGATCCTGTCATCACTTTCTCAGTTTAACTTTAGGAAATATGGCATATATTGAAGACATGAAAATTGCTTCTCTTAAATTTATCTGTGCATATTTAGCTTCGTGGCGAAGAGAGTTGTGAAAAGGAAGCAAAGGTAATGCAAAGAGGAGTTAAAATATAGCACATTGTAAGATACAAATAGGAGTAAAAACGTAGCACATTGCCTTTGTGTATTTTTTTAAAGCATTTTTGTTCCTTTAAGTATAAAACACACACATTAGTAGCAAAAATTTCTACCAATTGAGGGCAGGGCAAGCATATACGTATAAACCCAAGCTTTCATGATAAACACTATGAACACTTTGTATATTATACTTTCTGATGTTTTATTCTAAGAATCTATTTACATTTTAAACTTTTAAAATTATATATGATATTTTCCTAAACAGATTTTTCTTTCTGCATAAAAGCATTTAAATAAATCTATGTATTTCCATCAGAATATAAAATTTCATATTTTTTATTCATTATAATTCAGTTTAAAATATTTTTAAATTTTTTCATGTGATTTCTTCTTTGAACCATGACATTATGAATGTGTTATTTAATTTCCAAATAATTAATTTGAGTTGGTTTTTAGGCAGCCATTGTATCCTTTGGTCTTTTTTTTTTGAGACAGAGTCTTGCTCTATCACCCAGGCTAGAGTGCAGTGGCCTGATATTGGCTCACCGCAATCACCTCCCAGGTTCAAGCGATTCTCCTGCCCCAGGCTCCCAAGTAGCTGGGATTATAGGCATGCAGTACCAGGCCCAGCTAATTTTTTCTTTAGTAGAGATGGGGTTTCAGCATCCTGGCCAGGCTGGTCTTGAACTCCTGGCCTCGTGATTACCCGCCTTGACTTCCAAAAGTGCTGGGATTATAGGTATGAGCCACAGCGCCTGGCCCATTTGGTCTTTTTTTAAGCAGCAGCCAGAGATTCTATTCATTTGTAAGTCGGCTTACTACAATTCTTCAAATTAAGACAACAAAGATTTTGTAATACACTATTTATTTTACATATGACTAAGAGAAAATAAGTTGCCAATTATGCCATGAGATACACTATTGGATATAAGACATAGCTCAATAAATAAATAAATACATACATATTTAAAAAAAAGACATAGCTCTATTTTAGTGCTGTTAAAATGTGACAAACAAAACAAAACCTATGCCTTTGAATTGAAGGAATGTATTATTGACTTCTCAGCTCAGAATCTTCAATCTCTTAGGAAAATCTGTAGTTATTACAATAACCCCCAAAACCCTTCTGTAGTCTCCCAGTTCCTCTCCCTGCTTTCTTCTCTCTCTCTCCTTACACCCTGCTACCCTAATGCTTACCATGCTCACCATTCTGAACTTGCTGAGCTCAAGGACTCCAGATGTACTTCTACCTCGGAACCTTCATGTCAGCTTTCTCTCCTCCCAATCGCCCACAGCTTACTCTCTCGCTAAGTCATTGCTCAACTTTCTTCTTTGCAGTGAGACCTTTCTCAGCCACCCAATTCAAACATAAAACACTTGCTTTCTCTCCCACTTTTCTGACCAGTTTTCCTTCCCCATTTTCTTTCTTTTCTTTGCCCTTATCAGAATTTAACCTACTACAGAAAATTCTACAGACTCCCAGTTAATATTTTCCCAGTTGCATAGTTCTATGTTATTAACATCCATTCCATTTATATTCGAATGCAAAATCTTTTGGGCATGTTTATACAAGAAAAATATTATTATCCTCACAAGTCTAAATACAACATTTTTAAACAAAATAATATTCATGAACAGTCTTTAGTTATATTGCAAACATCATTGGTAGAACATACAAATCTCAGGAAGTGAGAGTAGAATCTCAACTAAGATTCTACCATGTTGATGTTAACTATTTATGTGTTTTACTTCCCAATGTAACTATTTGTTATTAATATTTAGAAATTTGGTATTTTATTATATTATATTGTAGGATATTAGTTTGGTTGGAGGTTAATGTGTCATATATTATTTTCCTTATCTTGTACAACGGGGAATATATTTCTATAATATGTTCTACATTTTTCATGGAAGTTATAGTTTTCATGCAAAAACATTTTGCTTTCAAGAATGGATGAGAGAATTAGTGACAGGAGAATTAGTGATGGGAGATGCCTATGTGTACCTTACTTGTTGCTTTATCATTATTATTATTGCTATTAATACTATTTCTCTCAAACAAAAATTCAATGAAGGAAAGCCTTTTTGTCTGTTTTCTTTGCTAGAGCTAGGATGGAGCCTAACACTTTGTACATGACTAATAAATATTTGCCAAATGAATGAACATTGCTGGCCTCTTTGATATTTTTTAAATATCACTGTAACCAATTAACTAAATTAATTTTTCTTTTGCTTCTAGTAGTTTTTCAGTTGATTTTTCTGTTTCCTCAGCAGCATATAGAATTATTTGTGAATGATTTTCACAATAATTTTCAAAAATGTTTTATTACATAAAAACTTTGAGAAGATATTCAGTTTTGGTTTTTATAGCAGGCTGTCTTAGTCTGTTTGGGTTGTTATAACAAAATACCTTAGACTGGGTAATTTATGAATAACATAAATTTATTGCTCACAGTTCTGGTGACTGGGAAGTCCAAGATCAAGGCAGATTCAGTATCTGGAGGTGATGGGGCCTGTTCCTCATAGAAAGTATCTTCTTGCTGTGTCCCAACAGGGCAGAAAGTATTAACCAACTCCTTCAGGCCCCTTTTAATAGGGACTAATCCCATTCATGAGGGCGGATCCATCATGACCTAATCACTTCCAAAAGTCTCAGCTCTTACTACTGTCACCATTGGGATTAGTTTTCCCTGCCTCCCTCCCTGCCTTCCTTCCTCCTGCCCTAACTCCTTCCCTCCCCTTCCCTCCCCTCCCCTCCCCT
>PVKP010013419.1:0-49749 GCA_004027715.1 Plecturocebus donacophilus | reverse complement strand
GAGAATCTTGCTCTATTGCTCAGGATTTCATTTAAATCTGTGAAATGCTTATGCAATTACTAAAAAGTGATTTATTTCTTATTATGTGATCACTTTTAGAACAGGTATGATATAATATAGAAAAAAATATATGTTTTGTGGATATGGGGTGGTAGGTTCTGTAAATATTTATTAAATTTGCTTGTTCCAGGTCTGAGTTCAAATCTGGTTTTTTTTTTTGCTCTCAATTAGGTTGGTAGATCTACCTCCATCCCTTTATGTTAGTTAAGTCTTTGTGTGTCCTTGCCTATAAGAAGGGTCTGAATACAGCGTACTGATGGGTTTTAACTTTTTATTCAGTTTGTCTAACTGTATGTTTTGATTGGAGCATTTAATCCCTTTAAGTTTAGGCTTAATATTGATATATGTGAATTTAATACTGTTATTTAAGGCTAACTAGCTGTTTGCCTGTTAATTGATGTAAATTCTTCACTGTTGTAATATTCTTTACTTTTTGGTAGGTTTTTAGAATAACTAATGCTGGTTGTTCGTTTCTGTATATAGTGCTTCTTTCAGAAGTTGTTGCAAAACAGGCCTGGTGGTAATGAAGTCTCTCAGTTCTTGCTTGTTCGCAAAAAATTTTATTTTTCCTTGGCTTGTAAAACTTAGTTTGGCTGGATATGTGATTCTGAGTTGAAAGTTTTTTTCTTTAAGGATATTAAATATTAACCCCCACTCTATTCTAGTAGAGTTTCTACTGAGAGATCTGCTGTGAGTCTGATAGGCTTCCCTTTATGGGTAACCTGGCCTTTCTCTCTGGCTGCCCTAGTATTTTCTCCTTTATTTCAATCCGAGTAAATCTGACGATTATGTGTCTTGGGGTTGGTCTTCTTGAGGAATATCTTTGTGGGGTTCTCTATTGCCTGGAGTTGAGTATTGTCATGCCTTGCTAGTTTAGGAAAATTGTCCTGGATAATATCCTGAAAAATATTTTCCAGCTTGGATTCATTCTCTTCGTCACTTTCAGGTATACCTATTAAGTGTAAATTAGGTCTTTTCACGTAGTCCCATATTTCTTAGAGATTTTGTTCATTCCTTTTTACACTTTTTTCTCTGATCTTGTCTTCTCGTTTCATTAAGTTGGTCTTCGACCTCTAATATCCTTTCTTCTACTTGATCAATTTGGCTGTTAAAACTTGTGCATACTTCACGGATTTCTCGTATTGTGTTTTTCAGCTCCATTAATTCGTTTATGTTCTTCTCTAAATTGTCCATTCTCATTAGCATTTCGTCAAACCTTTTTTCAAAGTTATTAGTTTCTTTGCATTGGTTTAGAACATATTCTTTTAGCTCACAGAGGTTTCTTATTATCCACCTTCTGAAGCCTAATTCTGATGATTCTTTACACTCGTTTTCCATCAAGCCTTGTTCCGTTACTGATGAGGAACTAGCGTCCTCTGTAGTAGGAGAGACTTTCTGATTTTGAGTGTTCTCAGTTTTTTTTACGGTGGCTTCTTGGCATCTTTATGGTTTTATCCATCTGTCGTCTTTATAATTACCAACTTTCAAATTAGGTCTCTGAGTGGACGTCCAGCTTGTTAATTCCCAGCTCCGGACTCTATGTAATTTTCACTGCGGCAACCCGCAACGCTGGCTAAACAGCAGCGTTGAAATTCGTGGTGCTTTTCTGCCCAGGGGTCTCCGGTCTGGCTTCTCAGTTCCTTTTTCAATCAGCTGGATGGACTGCTCTGCTTTTACAGAGCTCCAAACATCATCCAAAAGGAGATTCAGTCCTGTTTACTCCGCACCAAGAGCCGCTGAGCGAGACGCCAGCAAAAAAAGCCGCGCCAGCCGAAAGGGTAGCGCTGGCAACCTGTGGGGCTTCTCCGCTGGGAATGTCCTAGTTCGTGGGCAACAAAAATTTATCAGTAAGTGTGGCGTCCACTGGCTCTCTGCGCTTTTACAGGGAGCTGCAATCCTGAGCTGCTAGTGATCGGCCATCTTGGATCTCTCTCTCCTCCCTTTAATTTTTAAACATGCTTTTCTTTAGTCCTTTGAAGATACTTAAAACAGTCATTTTGAAGTCTTTGTAAACGATGCCTAACATAGGGGGCCCTTCAAAGATAATTTCTATTACTTTCTTTTTTACTCCTGTGAAGTGACCAAACTTTCCTGTTTCTTTGTGTGTCCTGTAATTTTTCCGTTTCCAAGAAGACATCTTAGATAATATATTGTAGCAAATCCAGACACTGATTCCTGCCCTTTCCTGACTCCCCAGACTGTTTTGTTATTTGTTTGGTCATTTGTTTATTTAGTAACTTGGGTGAGATAATTATGTGAAGTCATTTTCCCTCTCGATTTTCATGCATCACTTATTTGTCGGTGGTTGAAGGTAAGCTCCCTTAGTCAGTTTTACTTCCACTATTTACCACTGGATGTGTGTGTGGCTGGCAGACTGCTTTCACAGTTTAGATAATTTGCTATTTCCCTCATGTTCAGCCAGAGAGGCAGAGGTTGCAGTGAGCCAAGATTGCACCACTGCACTACAGCCTAGGCAACAGACAGAGACCCTGTCTAAAAAAAAAAAAAAAAAGATGAAGTACATAAAATATCACTACAGCTCACCATTAACAAAAGATTTGCAATTGATTTTGACAATAGAGAACACTAATTTGAACTTCAATAGGTAAACTGTTATACTCCCCTTAAAACAATTTTATTCTTCTCATTGGTAGATCTGAATTACCAAATATTGCTTGCAATTACTATTATGACTATAATTTTGTGGGGAAATTGTCTTGTTGCTATATAAAAACCTACATAGTATCCTCAGTTTTGCCTCAGTCTGCAAATCCTAAAATATTTTCTATCTGGCCCTTTGCAGAAAACTTTTATTGACCTGTGAACCAGAGTCTGCTGATACATCTATCATAATGTTTTCAATCCCCTGTGTGATAGTTCCAAAATCCGTGTCATAGCTGAGTCTGGTTTTGTTGATTGATTTGTCTCTTGATAGTGTGTTATTTTTTTGTTTCATTATGTCTCATAATTTTTGGTTGAAAGCTAAAGCTTTCTTTTGAGGGCTAGTGGAGACAGGTAAAGTGGAGATGCCTTTTCTTTAGGGAGGAGCATTGAGACAACTATGTCAGGTTTTGTCATTAGTATGGCTACTCTCAAAAAGCATATAATTCAAATTTTTCTAGTTTTTTTTTTTTTTTTGCTTAGAGTGGTGGCTGGTTTGTTGCAAAGTTTTTCTCAGTAGCTGTTCAAATTGCAGCTATTGGTCTTATCTTTGTGCCTGTGCCTAAGAGAGGATGTCTCTCTGTGCTTTTACCCTCACTCTTCCAGCAGTAGACTGCTGTTACTTGTTACTGGACACTTGCTAGCCTGGTAATGAGGGGCTTTCTTTATTGTTCTGGCTCAGCCTCACTCTTAGGCAGGTGCTATGTTCCTGGCTCTTAGTCATGGGGCCTTCTAAATGACCTTGTCCCTCTCCCAGAATAGATAATCTTTAAAGATTTGGAGCAGGACAGTTTCCTGCTCCTCCCCCAGAAATAGAGAATATTTTATGTTATCTTCACCCAGCTATAATAGGCTTTTACCTGTGCCCTGGAAGTGACATTTTTATGCCCCTTTCCACCCCTGGTGGTATAGGGCTGGTGTGTTGTGTGTGTGTGTGTGTGTGTGTGGTAGTGGTGGTAGTGGTGGCGTTGGGGTTGCTGGGAAACAGAGTAGAGGATCCAGGCCAGACTTCATGCCTTTCCCACAATGGCTTTTGCTCACCTCCCCAAAGACTGCACTGTGAGCAAGGCTTTCTTTGGTCTTTTGCCCTTCCTCTAATCTTTCTCTTGAAGACCTGATGGAAGTTTGTGGACAATGGCCTGTGAGTAGATGCAAATTTGCTTTGTGTTTGCAGCTCCCAGAAATTCTGAAGTATTACTCAGGCCACACTGCCTTTCGCAGTTCATTAAAAGATAACAGGCTGCCACAATAGATGTTATTGTGGAAATGAAAAATGTAAGGACTGTGGAGAAAACTGGTTACTTATTACTGAATTGAAAATTTTAAAGAAGGAAAATGGCAATCTTGAGTTTTAGTTTCTTAGATTGAAAGCTTCTATGATTTCCTGAAATAATTTCATATTCCTTGTCACTGCAGGATTGATGTAGTTGAAAATAAAATGTAGTATCTCATCTTTTGGGTTGCCTAATTTCAACATAAATGGAATTAACAGCTTCATTATAATTCTTACATAAACGTCAGGGCATTGATTGGGAAAGAGTGAGACCATGAAAATTTAAATGAGGAACATTGGGATAGATTTAGGACACCTGACCCCCAGCCACACTGAACCTCCCTTGCTAATAGAAGCAGTGCCCCCTCTGATTTGACAAGAGTAGTCGTCTACTTTACAGCTACTGTACTGAATTCAGCTGAGATAAGGGAATGCCAGTTCTATACCTACCTCTAGTAGATCTAGAGGTCTACTGCCTCTAGACCTGTACCATCCCAACAAATATTCACTGCCTCTAGACCTAATAAGTACAGTCAGATCCTAGCATGCTCTAGAAGGACAGATACAAAGTACAACCCAGTGGGAGAAGGCTTCTTTATGAAAAGAAATGCAAGATTTTGCTACTTTCATGGGAAAGAACCTGGAAGATATGCATAGGATTGGATTCCTCAGACTCTTGATTAGAGAGGATTGGGTCCAAATTTACCAGGAGTACATTTGCCAGAAATTCTGAATTCAGTTTGCTGGTGTCTGTCTGTAGATACCAAACAGGCAGGTGAAAGTGACTCTACATCAGGCTTTTCCAACCTGTAACCCGTGGGCCACATACAGCCCAGGATGGCTTCGAATGTGGCCCAACAAAAATTCATAAACTTTCTTAAGACCTTACGAAATTTTTTTGTGATTTTTTTTTTAAAGCTCATCAGCTATCATAAGTGTTAACGTATTTTGTGTGTGGCCCAAGACAATTCTTCTACCAGTGTGGTCCAGGGAAGCCAAAAGATTGGACACCCCTGCTTTACATGTTTGTTTATTTTTATTTTTGGGACAGAGTCCTGCTCTGTAACCAAGGCTGCAGTGCAGTGGTGTGATCATGGCTTACTACAGATGAACCCCTGGGCTTAAGGGATCCTCCTACCTCAGCCTCCCGAGTAGCTAGGACTACAGACACAGGCCACCAGGTCAACTGATCTTTTTATTTTTTGTAGGGACAGGGTTTCTCCATATTGCCCAGGCTGGACGTGAACTCATGACTCATGGGCTCAAGCAATTCTCCCACCTTGGCCTCTCAAAGTGCTGGGATTACAGGTGTGAGCCACTGCACCTGGCTGCTATTTGGTTGTTTTAAACCTGAACTCAGTGGTGGCCCACACTTGGCTACCAAGTGTGATATGTTAGAAATTCCTTGTTCAATGTAGAGAGAGAGTTAGGGAGAGGGGAATATTGGGATGGATTCATGATGTATGACCTGCTCAGCTACTCCTCTGACCTCCAAAAGGGCCTTAGAGAATGCCCCTTCACCAAGACTTAGAACAACAAATTGGTGAGGAGAGCACTGGCATTCTTGCAAAACACTGTCATGGTTGTCCATTTTCAGCCAGGAAAAAGGGGAACATATAGCAATTCAACAGTTGTAATTGTTGTTTTTCCTCCAACTTCAACAAAGATGAAGCCAGGAGAGGCAGAGGCTTGATAGTAGCTCTTGGGCAGCAGACAAAAGGATGAGCTACCAGAACAGACACAATAGACATCAGGGACACATAGCTAATAAGAGCGGATTGACCTGTGAGGGTGGTGGCCATTTAAAAGATGTCCCTAAGACAAACAGAAGAGCAGCCCACTCCTGTGTCTAGCCTGCTTACAGCCTTCCTACCCTGTAAAGTCCTCCTATCCCAGTATCTAGGTCTGGTGAATTTGAGGTCGTGTTATAGAGAATGAGGGCTCCTCGATGAATTCCCACAAGGCCCATCCTGACCAGCTCCAGGCCAGGTACCAAGCGTGGAAGGGCAGGGGCAGCATCGCACCCGCCTCCTAAGTGCCGACTCTAAAGCGGGAGGGCTCCATCAAGGGCAGTTTCCTCGGAAGTACCCTACCCCTTGGTCCTAGGCAGGGTTTTGGCTGGACAAAGTCTGGAATAAGGATCTGAATGAAACTGCGAGGGCGACATCTCCCACTCAGACAAGGAATCTGGAGGGCCAGGGTCGGCCATGTAGGCTCCGGCATTTCCTCCCTCGTTCCTCGCGGGAGCCCCTGGTTCCCGCCAACCCCCCCCCTCCCCCGGCAGGGACGCGAGCCGTTGGGAGAGGGCAGCGGGTATCCATGACATGTGCTGTGGCGGCGGCTCCCTGGGCCTCCTGGCCTGGCTCCTACTTCTTCAGCCCTGGCCTGGGGAGGACTGCGCGGGCAGGGCGGTGCCACTCCTCCCCTCCCCTCTCCTCTCAGAGGAGGGCCGCCGGAACCCGGAAGTGACCCAGGCCGCAAGAGCGCCGGCGGGTCCCCCACCCAATGTGTTTGCGTCCCTCCCAGGTGACTCACCGTCGGAGGCCCAGAGGGGGGGGTTGGGGCGCCAGGGGTCCGGCGCCACCTGGAGCCTGCTGTCCGTGGCTCGTGACTCGGGGAGTCTGAAGCGCGGCTCTGGAGCCCCAGGGGACACAGCCTCCTTCCTGGGTGTCATCAGGGCACGCGGGGGTCAAGGCCTGTGTCTTTGAGGGAGTTCTTCATCCTACACTGTCCTCACCCCAGTGTGTGGCCGAAACTTCCTGAGAATCATGGGAGGTGTGAACGCAGACGAAGGGAAGTGGCCCTGGCAGGTGAGCGTGAGGATCGGCCGCAGGCACATCTGTGGCGGCACTCTGGTCACCAACATGTGGGTGCTGACGGCAGCCCACTGCATTTTAAGGTGAGGCGCGGCACGTGGGGCTGGAGGCCTTCTGGGGCCAGGGCGGCCCCCTCAAGCACCCACTGAGTTCCATTGCCCCGGCAATTTGGCGACCATGAAACAAAACTCACAGTGAAGCCGGAGTGGGGGCTCTGCATTGGTAGTCTTGCTACTAGGCATGTCTAAGAGGGGCAGGCAAACCAAGTTTGAGAGTGATCGAGGAAGAGTTTTTGGTGATGGAGATGGGGTGATAGGGAGAGTGGCCAGGGAGGTTGGGGCTAGTTTGAGAAACATTGGAAATGTATGGAAAAGGCATAAAGGGTGCTTCCCAGGGGCTCTCTTAGAGGCATGTCCTCTCTTCCACAGCCACAGACGTTTCCAGTACAGTGTCAAGATGGGAGATCGGAATATCTATAATGAAAACACAAGTGTGGTGGTCCCTGTGCAAAGAACTTTTGTCCACCCTACGTACTCAACAACTCCAACCATTCGAAATGACGTTGCCCTTCTCCAGCTCCAACATAGTGTGAATTTTACCGTGAACATCCAGCCTATCTGCATCCCTCGGGAGAATTTCCATGTGGAAGCTAGGACCAGGTGCTGAGTGACCGGATGGGGCAGAACACAAGAAGGCGGTGAGACTTCGAGGCAGGAAGCAAACTTGGGGCGGAGAGGAGGCACCCTTATTCCTGGAGTAGACATGAAGGCTGCAGAGAGGGGCAGGGAGGCAGACTGCCTGGTGGGTGGCAGGTGTCGAGGGGCAAGCAGTTTAGCAGCAGTCAGGGCCATGGATCCTGGTTGGCTTGGGTGACACTGGAAACTGGGTTGAGTTCTTTTGTTGGAACACAAGTATTTGATGGCAGCCATTTAGGAAGTCTTCTGTCCTGGGAACTGGAGTTGCTCAGCCAGGAGAACAAGAAACAGATGGGTGAAGTCTCCTTCTGTGGATTTGTGGGACACTGTGCTCGACTGATTAGGGGGGATTTTTAGGTTCCCTGGAAGAGCCAGATGCTATAAAGTTCTCCCCAGGAACAGCTCATGGGGTGATGAGCTGTCTGCCAGTCAGAGCTGCTCCTCATTGGAAGCACCTGCCTTGGTAGGTAGGGCATTTCCTGTTCCTGGGGATGTAGAGAGAGCCAGGAGACTCCTGTTGTTGGGCTTGGCCCTCCTCTCCCAGGGGAGAGGCTGAATTTGGTACTTCTGGGGCATTTTCTGCTTGAGAGTCTGTGATCCTGCTCGAGGCAGTAAAGATACTTTATTGATGCACAGGCCACACTCTATTACTACTGATACTTGGAGTGACAGATACTTAGTTGTCATTTCTCAGGCTGGCAATGCGTTGCCTTTCCTTCTCCTGAAATATTCTTCCTGTTCCTGTCTTGGTTTTATTTCTTATATCTGCCTCTCCCCATGTCAACTTTGGGCCTCCTGTGTCAAATGAGGATAATACTCACTGCCCTGCCTTTTTCCAGAGGGATGCTGGGTGCTTGGGGGCCTATTGCCCACTTGTGCAGATCCATACACTGATGATCTTTGTTAGGAGGAGAGAAATCTCCGACAGAAATTCTCCAGGAGGTAGACCAATACATCCTGCGCCATGAGGAATGTAATAAGAAAATGCAGAAGATCATGTCATCTGCTAAAGATGTAATAATAAAAGGAATGATCTGTGGCTATAAAGGACAAGGAAAGGATTCTTGTCAGGTAAGTTCATGGGCCCTTTCCCCAGCCCCAGATGGCAGAGCCTGGGTTGTTTGCTGCTTCCTCTATTCATGTCCAGTTGACTTAAGGATGTTCGTAGAGGGAAACCTGCCATGGCTGCCCTAACTTGGCCTGGCCTGTTCTTTCAAAAGGCAGCAGCACTGCCTGGGGCCATTGCTGGCATGTGGGAAAGTTGGGGTGGGTAATGCTAATAACATATGCTGTACTAATTGAGGTGCTCCTATGTGGCACTTACCATGCCAATGGGGACATTAACCCTCATTATCTCAGTTAACCCACATCACAACCCTGCAACATAAACATCACACCCCTTGTATGAACGTGGAAGGTGAGATCCAAGGACATTATTTCAGGATCCTCCTATGAGTACCAACGCCCAGACCCATGCTCTTCCCTCTTCACCAAGCTGCCTTCCTGAGGAGGGGTCATTTGAGTTGGGTCTTAGAGGCTGAGTATTTGGATTTCTTAGAAAGAGGAAAACAGCATTGTAGGGGGAGGGAATAGCATGTACAATGGCTCAGAGGTCTGAGGGAACTTCTCATGTTAAGGGACACTTTACACATTTGGAGCAATGAGGTAGCAAATGTGGCTGAGAAGTGGGTTGGAGTCAGAATATGTGTGGCTTGGAGTGCTATGCCAAGTTTATAGATTTTGCTCTGGCAGGACTTGGGAGGGAGGCTTGTTGAGCATAATTAGATTTGCCTTTTAGATACATGACTCCCTGAGCTGTGCGGTGCATAGACTGAAGTCTAGTCTTTTTTTTTCTTTTCAGACAGAGTCTCGCTCTGTCACCCAGGCTATAGTACAGTGGTGCGATCTTGGCTTACTGCAACCTCTGCCTCCCAGGTTCAAGCAATGTCTCAGCCTCCCCATTAGCTGGGACTATAGGTGCCCGCCACCAGGTCCAGCTAATTTTTTGGATTTGTTAGTAGAGATGGGGTTTCCCCATGTTAGCTAGGATGGTCTCGATCTCCTGACCTCATGATCTGCCCTCCTTGGCCTTCCCTAGTCTTGTTTTCATCAGCTAGGCCATGATAAATTGAGTCCTGAATGGTACTGGGGCAGGGAGGCAGGTGGAGGTGTTTTTGAGGTTGACCTGTCAGTTCTTGTTGACTGACTGCATGTGGGGCTGGGGGTGAGGAAGAGGCTCAGGAGGACCCTGTTTTTCTGATTTGAGGCAGTTGGTCAGCAGAGGTGGTCTGGGAAAGGACACGCAGAGTTCTGCTTGAGTTGGAGAGTGTGGGGCTGTCTGAGAGTGGAACTAAAGTGTGGAGTGAGCTAGCTATGTAGGTTAGGAGTTGTAGAGAAACTTCAGGCTAAATATAAGGATTTAGGGGGCTGCCATGCAGAGGTGATATTGAAGACATTTAACAACCGCTGTGGTTTGGAAAATGAGCAGTCATTTTCTCAGAGCATATTAAAATTTTTCCCTTAACTTTTTAGTTCCCATGTTCACATATTCAGTTGTCCTATTCACAAAGCCTGGGCGGTGGGGCCTTTGAGGTGCCAGAGGATGCCCTATGTGTGCCTGTCTCCCCAGCACCTTGTAGTACAGTCTGCTCTGACATAGATCCTTTCAATTTCTGAAGTTTGTTTCTTTCTCTTTCTCCAGGGAGATTCTGGGGGCCCCTTGGCCTGTGAATATAATGACACATGGGTCCAGGTAGGGATTGTGAGCTGGGGCATCGGCTGTGGTCGCCGAGGGGTTCCTGGAGTTTATACAGAAATTGGCGTCTACAGTAAGTGGCTGATTGCAGTGGTGAATCAGGCTACCTGTTTGTATCCAGCAGTGTTCTTCAGCTTACTCCTGCATCTGGTGCTGCCCCTGGGCATCCTGGTGGCCCTGTGATCACCCCAGCCCCACTCCCCTTTTGTTTCTGAGTCTCATACTAGGCCTCTCCTCCAACCTCCCACTCCTTCTCAATGCCCTTTCTGCAAATCCCAGCTGGAATCCATGGGCCCTCTGGAGATCCACACAATAGAGCATGGTGGGGAGACTGGGGCCTGGAAAGTGTCCCTGCCTGGTGCTCTGGTCCCCTGCCTCAGCTATGCCTGCACCAGGGCTGTGTTCTACCTGGTGGGAAGGAGAGAGTTAACTGATTCCAGCTAGAGGACCAGCACCCTGCCAGGGGGCCACAGTGACTCATTGATAATCTGGGGGAACATCTATCAAGGAAGAGACATCATCAACTGTGAAGCAAGTGTTAGGTGTGGTTCTGGTTTCAAGACTCTCACCTGAGACTTTGTGAAACCAGCCAGCTGGGTGATTGCTCAGAGAGGGTGAAGGGGGCGTTACCAGGCCCCTGAAGAGGTGTGAGACCTGGCTCAGTTGTCTGGGGCTGGGAGAAGTTCCCCTGTAGCCCAGTGTGGGTCCATTTGTGAGTGGACAGCCTCTGCCACACCAGCTCTCTTGGGGCAACCCATTCTTGGCACCCCCTTCCTCAGTGCCCTAGTGGCCACTTTCAGGGACACCACAAATTGTATTGAGGCAGTTATGGAGTGTGGAGTTTTCAGAAATCAACTAAATAAATGTTTGGAGAGTCCTGTGTTCTGCATGTCTACTGGCCTCGGTGTTGAGGACATTGAAGAGAACTTACCTCACATTAAGCTTAGGAAGATGTTGATGATTCTTTTTAAATTAAAGAGTGAGAGAGGAAGTCTCTGCCTACCCAGTTGTGAGTTGGATGAGTGGTTTTAGACAGTTGGGTTTTGCTGCGTTTGTTCTCCATGGCCATCAGCATTTCCACATGGAGCTTTGTAGCTGAGTTTGCTAGTTGTTGCATCTGAGAATGAGGAAGCGAGAGAGACTGGAAACAAGAGAGGGGTCAGGGCCCTACATTTCAAACTGCAGCCTCCATTTTCTGCATATTTCTGCCCCTCCTTCTCCAAGCCTTGAGCACCAGATCACTTTAATCAGGCTCTATGGTAAGCAGAGGGATGAGGGTTAGGAAGATGATGGGTTGGGGTGCTTACTAATTCTGGCTCATTTCCCTCATTACCCTATGGTCCCAGGGTATTTCTCTGGTATGATGCAGAACACACTATTGCTTCCAGTTTCCCTCTTTGTTTATGAAACTTTGAAGTTGCCTCCTCCTTTTAGGAGAGGTACCAAGACCAGCTTGGCCGTAGAGACCCCAACCCAGACAGAACCCAAGGTATTAAGAAGTAGACACCTAGATAGAACAGCAAAGTGGGACTATCTGGGGGCCAACAGCCTTCTGAGCTGAGAGCCTCAGGGGCCTGACAGCATTCTGGTCTGAGGGCCTTGAGCAGAATCTGACCCACGTATTTATTCTCTCTGAACAGGTGATTATTATGAACAAACAGATATTCTGTGTTTTCTCATAGAACCAAGGTAAACTAGGTAGGCAGCTGGTGCCTGCTTACCAATGATCAAGGACAAACTAGAAAATATTCTCCACAAGGGGGCCACGGGGGCAGGGTCACATATTCCGTGCTTAAAGAATTGTTTTAACTGGTGTATGGTATACATATACTGTTTTGCTACTCTAGAATGCCCCAAGTAGTTTTCCACTTGAGGCGGGGGTGGGCTAGGTTTTCCTTACCACTGTTCTTAGCAAACGATATAGTCCATCGTATACTCAGCATTTCTCAACAATCATACACTCAGCATTTCTCAATTAGTGTGTTTTGCATATGGAAAGAAGGTGCATGTGAATATTTGCGTGAAAAAGATTGGTAGAGGCTGGACAGTGGCTCACACCTGCAATCCCAGCACTTTGGGAGGCTGACAAAGGCAGATTGCTTGAGCCCAGGAGTTCGCTGCCTCCAGATTTTTTCTGCAGCCTCCTAGATATGGTGCCATCCCTATTAGAATCAAGAGGGGTCCAGCATGACATCTTAATGCCAATACAACCCTTTCTTAATTACCATACCTTTACAGTAAGTCTTGAAATCTAATAGCTATCTGCATTGGTTAATTCTAGGTCCTATATGGATGAATCTCAAAAACGATGTTTGGAAAAAATATGTGGAGGGTAAAAAGCCAGACAGAAAAGAGCATTTGCTGTATGGCTCCATTTATATGAGGTTCAATGACATGTAACTCTAATCTGATAGCAATCAGAGCAGTGGTTATCCACCAATCTCTACCCCCTCTTTTTTTTTTTTTATTGAAACAGAGTGACTCTGTTGCCCAGACTGGAGTGTGGCAGCATGATCTCAGCTCACTGCAACCTTGACCACCCAGGCTCAAGGAATCCTCCCACCTCAGCCTCCCCAGTAGCTGGGACTACAAGGATTCACCAACATGCCCAGCTAATTTTTGTATTTTTAGGGGAGACGGGGTTTCACCATGTTGTCCGGGCTGGTCTCGAACTCCTGAATACAGATGCGATAAACATTTCATTAATTCTGTTATAAAATTTGATTATAATGTATTAATCGGTGGAGTCCTCATGACCTAAACACTTCCCATTAGGCCCATCTCCAAACATTTTTGCTTTGGGGATAAAGTTTCCAACACATGAACTTTGGGGAATACAGTGAAACCATAGTAAGGGGTAAGGTGGATCCTGGCTGATCTGACCTAACAGGATTCTTGCTTAAGATAGGCCAAAGTGATCAGACATCACCTGGGGAATGGGAGAGCATGAGGAATCTGATCAGATAATGAGGATAATCGATATCAAGAATGGGAATTCTGGCTAAATGGACTTAGCAGAGTTCTTTTGCTAAAAGTAGATTTTACAAGGAAGCCCACAGACAAACCTAGGAGAAAGTTTAGAAGCCTGACTAAAGTTTGGCCAGGCATATAACTTTTGTCACCACTCAAAGTCTTATATATGAATGTTTATTGCATTTGTATTCATAATAGCCAGGATCTGGAAACAATCCAAATGTCAACAGTTGAGTGATAAACAATGAAATAGTACTCAGCAATAAAAAGAATAAACTTTTGTCAATTTAAAAATAAATAAAAAGAAAAAGTAAATAACATTTAAAAAATAAGAAAAAGAATAAAAATAAACTATGAATATACACAATGACATAGATGAAATTTAAAAAAACATAATGTTGAGTGAAATAAATTAGAATCCATCAATTTAGATTGCAAGCAGTCTTCCAAGTTAGCCAAAAATTGAGGACTTTCCTACTGCTGGTTAGGGACTGTCCTTCATCACACGTTTGTCCTTTATGACTTCTTTGGTGCATGTGCTATGTCTTCACTTGATGACCTTTAAGGTTCTTCCTGTAGGTCAACAGCATGAGCTTTAAAAGCTAGCTTTACTGCCCGGGCGTGGTGGCTCACGCCTGTTACCACAGCACTTTGGGAGGCTGAGGTGGGTGGATCACCAGGTCAGGAGATCAAAACCATCCTGGCTAACATGGTGAAACCCCATCTCTACTAAAAATGCAAAAAATTTAGCTGGGCATGGTGGTGGATGCCTGTAGTCCCAGCTACTTGAGGGGGTGAGGCAGGAGTGTCACTTGAACCCAGGAGGCAGAGGTTGCAGTAAGCCGAGATTGTGCCACTGCACTTCACACCTGGCCGACAGAGCGAGACTTCGTCTCAAAAAAAATGCTAGCTTTACCTTTCACACATATTACTTCACCAGTTGCAAAACAGAAATTTCAGACTACTGAGGACTTGAGTGTTGAGTACCCAGAGGAGTAATGAAAAGGAAAGAATAAAGATTCCCAAGTCTCCCAACTTCTTTTTTTCCCTACATTTCTATGTGATTGCCTTAGCTAAGAAAGTCGGGTGTCTCACAGCAAGGGGTATGGGAAGAGAAGGGAGTATCCAGAGAGATTCTGAGATCAACTTTATCACCAGATGTATTAGAAATTTATCAAAATCTGGGCTAACTCCTGTCTTTGCTTAGGCATTTTGTTTTAAACAAAGAGTGATGTGGAAATTTCAGATCAAGAGATCTAGAAATCAGTCCAAGTGCTATTCTATTATCTATTTTTTAAAAGACACAAAATGATACTGTAGGGTCATTAAGGAATATCCAGTAAAGAACTTGCTTTCCCACTATAAACAATTAGAAAACTGGACAGAATAAAATAAATAACTTCAGATATCAGGACAATAGGCAGTATAGGACTGTGCCTAGAGAGAAAGAAAACAAGTGAAGTGAGTTCTATAATTATATTGGCCTCCTTTGTGGAGGCAATTTTCAGATAGCACAGAGAGGGAAACTAAAACAGAACACTGATGTCACTAAGTGAAGGAAACAGATTGGAGTTCAGGAAGGCTAGGTATCTGTAGTTTGCAGATCAGAATACTGTACAGCAGAGGTTGGCAGGCTATGATTGTGGATGAATTCAAGACATAGTCTTTTTTTGTACAGGCCTAAGATAAGAATGATTTATACATTTTTAAAAGATTTGTTTTAAGAAAAAGAATATAGCAGAGACTACGTGTGGTCTAAAAAGCCTCAAGTATTTACTATCTAGCTATATATGGAGAAAGTTCACCAAACCCTGCTATATAGGATGAAGATATGCAGAGAAAGTTCCAGAAATCTGCAGAGCACTTTGACTGAATGTTAATTTGCACATGAATAAGGTAAATGTCAAGGCGACTATGCAAAGAACAAATACCAGGGAGCCATTAGATGAGCAATTCTCAGAACTCACACAGTACTGGGAGACATTCAAGTTTCATCCAACCAGAGAGGAGGGATCTCACTGAATACTTGGGTGGTCAGTAGAGATCCTACAAGGTTCATACCTTAATTTCAAGGGTAAGGTAGCTGATATGGTTTGGCTCTGTGTCCTCACCCAAATCTCATCTTGAATTGTAATCCCATGTGTCTATGGAGGAACCTGGTAGGGGGGTGGTTTCCCCCATGCTGTTCTCATGATGGTGAGTGAGTTCTCATGAGATCTGATGGTGTAAAAGTATTTGGCAGTTCCCCACTTGCTTGCTGTCTCTCCTGCCACCATGTAAGCCATGCCTTGCTTCCTCTTTGTCTCCCACTATAATTATAAGTTTCACGAGGCCTCCCTAGCAATGTGAAACTGGGAGTCAATTAAACCTCTTTTGTTTGTAAATTACCCAGTCTCAGGTAGTTATTTTTTGCAGTTTGAAAATTGACTAATACAGAAAATTGGTACTGGAAGAGTAGAATACTGCTATAAAGATAACCTGAAAATGTGGAAGCAACTTTGGAACCGGGTAATGCATAGAGATTGGAACAGTTTGGAGGACTCAGAATAAGACAGGAAAATGTGGGAAAGTTTGGAACTTCCTAGAGACTTGTTGAATACTTTGACCAAAATGTTGATAGTGATATGGACAGTGAAGTCCAGGCTGAAGTAGTCTCAGATGGAGATGAGGAACTTCTTGGGAACTGGAGCAAAGGTCACTCTTGCTATGCTTTAGCAAAGAGACTGGTGGCATTTTGTCCCAGCCCTAGAGATCTCTGGAACTTTGAACCTGAAAGAGATAATTTACGGTATCTGGTGGAAGAAATACCTAAGCAGGAAAGCATTCAAGAGGTGACCTGGCTTTTTCTAAAAGTGTAGAGTCAGTCATATGCATTCATAGAGAGATGATCTGAAATTGGAACTTATGTTTAAAAAGGAAGCAGAACATAAAAGTTTGGAAAACTTGCAGCCTGACCATGTAGTAGAAAAGAAAAACCCATTTTCTGGGGAGAAGTTCAAGCCAGCTGCAGAAATTCACATAAGTAATGAGGAGCCAAATGGTAGTAGCCAAGATAATGGGGAAAATGTGTCCAGGGCGTGTCAGAGATCTTCATGGTGGCCCCTCCCATCACAGGCCCAGAGACCTAGGAGGGAAAAATGGTTTTGTGGGCCAGCCTTCAGACACGGTGTCCTGTGTCCCAGCTGCTGAAGCTCCAGCCATGGCTAAAATGGGCCAAGGTACAGCTCAGGCCATTGCTTCGGAGGGTGCATGACCCAAGCCTTTGCAACTTTCACATGGTGTTGGGCCTGTGGGTGTGCAAAAACAAGAGTTGAGGTTTGAGAACCTCCACTTAGATTTCAGAAGATGTGTGGAAATGCTTGGATGTCTAGGCAGAAGTCTGCTGCAGTGGCAGAGCCCTCATGGAGAATCTCTTCTACGACAGTGCAAAAGGGAAATGTGGGGTTGGAGCCCCTACACAGAGTCCCCACTGGGGCATTGCCTAGTGGAGCTGTGAGAAGAAGGCCACTGTCCTCCAGACCCCAGAATGATAGATCCACTGACAGTTTGTACTGTGTACCTGGAAAAGCACAGGCACTTAATGCCAGCCCATGAAAGCAGCCGGGGGGGGTTGTGCCCTGCAAGTCCACATGGGTGGAGCTGCCCAAGGCCTTGGGAGCCCGCCCTTTGCATCAGTGTGCCCTGGATGTGAGACATGGGTCAAAAGATATTATTGTGGAGCTTTAAAATTTAAAGACTGCCCTGTTGAGTTTCAGACTTTCATGGGGCCTGTAGGCCTTTTGTTTTGGCCAATTTATCCCATTTGGAATGGGAACATTTACTCAATGCCTGTACTCACATATTATCTAGAAAGCAACTAACTTGTTTTTGACTTTACAGGCTCATAGATGATAGGTACCTGCCTTGTCTCAGATGAGACTTTGGGCTTGGACTTTTTCAATTAATGCTAGAATGAGTTAAGACTTTGGGGAAATGTTGGGAAGGCATGATTCTTCTTTTTATTATTTTAATTTTTTTTTTGAGACACAGTTTCACTCTTTTGCCTAGGCTGGAGTGCAGAATCATGATCTTAGCTCACTGTAAGCTCTGCCTCCTGCATTCAAGTGTTTCTCATGTCTCAGCCTCTCAAGTAGCTAGGATTACAGGTGTCTGCCACCATGCCTAGCTAATTTTTGTATTTTTAGTAGAGATGGAGTTTTGCCATGTTGGATAGGCTGGTCTCAAACTCCTGGTCTCAAGTACTCCATCCACTTCAGCCTCCCAAAGTGCTGGGATTACAGGTGTGAGCCACTGCACCTGGCCCATGATTGGTTTTTAAATGTTGAACAGAAATGGTACCAGATGGAAGTTTATATCTGTACAAAGAAATGAAGTGGACCAAAAATGATAATTTTGTTAGTAAATATTAAAGACTTAAAATTTTAAAATTTATTTCTTTTTTATTTGTTTTTGAGGTAGTCTTGCTCTGTTGTTCAGGATGGAGTGCAGTAGCATGATTATGGCTCACTGCAGCCTCGACCTCCCCAGGCTCAGGTGATCCTCCCCCCTCAGCCTCCTACATAGCTGGAACTACAGGTACACACCACCATGCCCATCTAATTTGTTTTAAAATTTCTTTAAAAAATTACATCATATGTGAAGTGGTATACTATATATTAGTCTGTTTTCATGCTGCTGATAAAGACATACTTAAGACTGGGCAATTTACAAAAGAAAGAGGTTTAATTAGACTTACAGTTTCATGTGGCTGGTGAAGCCTCACAATCATGGCAGAAGGCAAAGAGGAGCAATTCACATCTTACGTGGGTGGTAGCAGGCAAAGAGAGAGCTTGTGCAAAGAAACTCATTTTTTTAAACCATCAGATCTCGTGAGACCCATTCACTTTCATAACAGCACAGGAAAGACCCACTCCCATGATTCAATTATCTCCCCCTAGGTCTCTCTCACAACATATGGGAATTATGGAAGCTACAAGATGAGATTTGGGTGGGGACATAGAGCCAAACCATATCAATATTTGAAGGTAAGTCGTAATAATTTAAAGACATATTGAAAACACTCAGGCAACCACTAAAAAATAATATATGTGTATTATTTTAGGCATTCCATTTAATATATGTGTATTACTTTTTGTATTCCATTTAATCTCCTACACTGCCATATAAATATATATATATTTATATTTATATATATAAACAAACAATCCAAGATTTGGCAGGAAAAGAGAAAAGATAGAGAACATAATGGAATAGAGAAGAAATAGCAAGATGGTAGACTTAAACTTAACCATATAAATAATTACATTAAGTGTAAAGAATCTGAATAATCCAATTAAAAGACACATTTTTAGATTGAAAAAGAAAAACCCAGCTATATGCTGTCTACAGGAAATTCCCTTTCTTTTTATTTTTTTGAGACAGAATCTCTCTCTGTTGCCCAGGCTGGAATGCAGTGGTGCAATCATGGCTCACTGCAGCCTCAACCTCTTAGACTCAAGTGATCCTCTCACCTCAGCCTCCTGAGTACCTGAGACGACAGGCAAGCACCACCACACCAGGCTAATTTAAAAATTTTTTGTAGTGATGAGGTTGTACCATGTTGTCCAGGATGGTCTTGAACTTCTGGGCTCAAGTGATCCTCCTGCCTCAGCCTCCCCAAGTTCACTATTAAACAATTTGACTTCATTGACATGTATAGAATATTTCATCTAACAACCACAGAACACATTCTTTTCGCACAGGTAACATTTCTCGAGAAAGATCATGTCCTGAGCCATCAGACATGTCTTAATAAATGTAAAATGACTGAAATCATTAATAGTATGGTTTCTGATGAGAATGGAATAAAAAAGTAACAAAGAAGTATCTTGAAAAATCCCCAAATATGTGAAAATTAAAGAATACACTTCAAAATAACATATGTATCAAAGATAAATCACAAGGGAAATTAGAAAATATTTTGAACTGAGTTATGATGAAAACATAAAAAAATGAATTTCATGGGATGTAGCTAAAGCAATGCTTAAGATAGAAATTTATGACTTTAAATGCTTATTTAAAAAGAAACAAGATTTTAAGTTCATTTTGCAAACTTCCACTTTAGAAAGCTAGAAAAAGAAAATTATTCTCAAATGAAAAAGAGGAAGGAGGTCAGGCATATTGGCTCATGCCTGTAATCCCAGCACTTTGGGAGGCTGAGGAGGGTGGGTCATGAGGTCAGGAGTTCAAGACCAGCCTGGTCAAGATGGTGAAATCCCATCTCTACAAAAAATACAAAAATTAGGCAGGCGTGGTGGCAGATGCCTATAATCCCAGCTACTCAGAGGCTGAGGCAGGGAATTGCTTGAACCTAGTAGGTGGAATTTGCAGTGAGCCAAGATCATGCCACTGCACTCCAGCCTAGGCGACAGAGTGAGACTCCGTCTCAAAAAAAAAAAAAAAAAAAAAAAAAAAAAAAAAAAAAAAAAAAAAAAAAAAAAAAAAAAAAAAAAAAAAAAAAAAAAAAAAAAAAAAGGAAAAGAGGAAGGGAATAAAGACTGGAATGAAAATCAATGAAATAGTAAATGGATAAAAAAATAGATAAGAAACTCTCAAACATTTTGATCTCATGATCACCTTACACTCTCAAAAATTATTGAGAATCCTAGAATCTGGTTGATGTGTTATATATCTACCAATGTTTACTGCTTTAGAAATTAAAACAGAAATTAAAAATGTACTTTATTATTTATTTAAGAATAAAAATAAACTCATACATGTAAACATTAATGACAGACTTTTATGAGAAAAACTATATTTCCCACAAGAAAAAATCAGTGAAAAAAATGATATTATTTTTCAATTTTTCAAATTTCTTTAATGTCAGGCTTAATGTTTCTTCTGCATTATTGTTTTGATTGAAGTATATGAAGAAAACCTATCTCATACAGATATATAGTTGGAAGTGGAGGGATAGTTTAAAAGCCTTTTCAAGTAATTATACCTTTTCAAATTACTGCTTATACTCTGCCAGAACTTGACAAGTGGTAGATTTTTATAATATAGAATATAAAA
The DNA here is from genome assembly GCA_004027715.1 of Plecturocebus donacophilus. Classification (NCBI taxonomy): domain Eukaryota; kingdom Metazoa; phylum Chordata; class Mammalia; order Primates; family Pitheciidae; genus Plecturocebus; species Plecturocebus donacophilus. The sequence continues at coordinate 29,463 of PVKP010013419.1, read as the reverse complement.
CTGTTCAAAATTTTGTACTCATTACATTAAAATCAGTTGGCTCTTCACTTGAATGCACCTTTTACTCATGCATAACTTTGTAAAGTCATTGGAAAATACTGGTTCACTTAGTTATGTAGATTTTCCAAAAGTTGACACATTTCATTTTACAGTGTTACACAATATTAAAAAAGAATTGATTTCACTCATATTACCACCACTGTCATCAGAAAAGTCTTTAATTACTGGAAAACTGTTGTGTTCATGCTACCACATACAAATTTTCTAAAATTCAAATTTTCACTTGAAAGCTCAAATTTTATCACTGGCAACAGATACTGTCAGTTATTTTTCTTAAAGTCGCAGATTCTAACTTAGTTTATTTTTGAGAAAATGCCTGCCAAATACTTACATCAAAATAATGATAGTTCTATTATTCATTCTTTTAAAGTAAAAATGATGTCCCATGATAAAACCAGCTAGTTCAGTTCACAACTCAAACAACTGCACATGTATTTTCTTGAATCAACGTCATACTTCTGTGTATAGCAGCAGTGCTTTATGCGTACTCACCATTTCATCACACAAAATGATTAAATGCATGCGCATTAAAAGATCAATACTTAATAAAGTACGTTTTAAAAAGATTATTTATAAGAAATATATATGTTATGTATGAATCCCAGTAAAGATGAGTTGTTGGCCCCCAGGGTAGAATATAATCATCTTCCTACCAAATAGCCAGTTGGTTTCCTTCAGGAACGTAGTACATCAGGGGCTTGGCATTGCTCTCTGATACTGACAGATTGGACATTTAGAGGAATAGTAGTTAGATCACCTTTGGTGAGAGGAAACCCGTGCTGTTTTATTGGGTGAATGAATAGCCTCCAATCCTGCCAACACAACTATACTGTTTTCCTGAGCACAATGTGCAAATGCAGAGGTTGACATGGAGAGGAGCTAGCTGACCTCTACTGGAGGAGTCATCCTATCCACTTGGCCGTTGAGTTCTTCCTCTGCAACAGATGCCCATTGGTGGGCATTGGTATGAGATTTTAAAAAGCCACACATTTTGTTCCCACTCCCTTAGGTCTAGCCATGTGCTTCTTCCCCAGATGTTTGAATTTTGCTCTTTCTAAGGCCCAACCAACCAGACGAGCCATTCATCACTGCTTGAGGGTCCATATATATTCTTACTCAGGCCACTTCTCCCTTTACAACACATTGAGAACCAGGTGTACTGTTTCAAGTTCTACTTACAGGATTTCCCCTCCCCACTGTCTTTTAGGGCCACTCATGAATGGGGGATTGTGATGGTTGATACTGAGTGTCAACTTTATTGGACTGAAGGATGTAAAGTACTGATCCTGGGTGTGTCTGTGAGGGTGTTGCCAAAGGAGATTAAAATTTGAATCAGTGGGCTGGGAAAGGCAGACCCACCCTTAATTTGGGTGGGCACCATCTAATCATCTGCCAGCATAGCTAAAATATAAAGCAGGCAGAAAAACATGAAAAGACTAGACCAGCCTAGCCTCCCAGCCTACATCTTTCTCTTGTGCTGGATGCTTCCTGCCTTTGAACATCAGATTCCATGTTCTTCAGTTTTAGGACTTGGACTGGCTTTCCTTGCTCCTCAGGTTGCAGATGGCCTATTGCGGGACCTTGTGATCATGTGAGTTAATACTTAACAAACTCATATATATATGTCTCCTATTAGTTCTGTCCCTCTAGATAACCCTGACTAATATAGATTTTGGTACCAAGAGTGATTCTAAAGGAACAGAATGTTAAAGATGGAGTTCTTTCATTGGTTTGGGGGTTTCTGGAGTTGACTGCTTAATATGATTAGACCCAAAAATGCGAAGGACTCTACTTCCAATATTTTGGAGAACGCTGATAGTCCTTGCCATGAACTGTTTAGAGAGTTATGCAAAATAAATGCATTTGACACTCCTGATTCACTGCTTGTGAGAGTTAAGGGGTTTAGTGGCTCTATACATAACACCTTTGATCATATGTGGAGAACCAAGGAACATAATGAAGCTGATTGGTTGCTCCTAAGTTCAGTGGACAAAGTGATGAAAGAAAATGATTCTAACTGGAATTCTAACTCCCAGCTTCAGAAGCAGATACTGAGCCTCAAATCTGCTAAGATTGCCCTGAGTGAGGGTCTTATCTCCTGTAGAGAAAGAGCTGAAATTGTGGAAAAACAGATACAAGCGCTTATCATGAGAGTGGCTGACCTGCAATGAAATGTGCATGCACAGCCTCGCCGCTGTCTACTGTTAAAGTGAGGGCATTGATTGGAAAAGAATGGGATCCTGCAACTTGGAATGGGGACTTGTGGGAGGACCCTGATGAAGCTGGGGACACTGAGTTTATAAACTCTGATGAATCTTTTTGTCCAGGAGGAACAGCTTCCCCATCCCCAATAGTGGCAACCTCCCCTCCCTGACCCATGCTGCCATCAGCCTTTCCACCTTAGTCTAAGGAGATAAACCCTGTGCTTCCCAAGGCAACAGTGATGGCCTCCCCTGAGGCAGTTACCAGATAAGATAATGTTTATTCTCCTCAGGAGCCACCCCCAACACCCCCATTTGCTACTAGACCTATAACTAGACTAAAGTCACAGTGGGCCCCTAGAGGTGAGATTGAGAGTCTGACCCATGAGAAGGTGCACTACACTCAGAAATAGCTGCTTGAGTTTTCTAATTATATAAGCAGAAATCTGGAGAACAGGCATGGGAATGGATATTAAGAATGTGGGGTAATGGTGGAAGGAACATAGCATTGGGTCAGGCTGAATTTATTGATTTGAGCCCACTAAGTAGGGACTCTGCATTTAATGTTGCAGCTTGAGGAGTTAAAAAAGGTTCTAATAGTTTATTTGCTTGGTTAGCTGAAATATGCATTAAAAGATGGCCCAGCCAAGGTAGCCAAATAGGAACAGCTCTAGAGTGCAGTTCCCAGTGAGAATGCAGAGGGTGAGTGATCACTGCATTTTCAAACGAGTTTTTACTGCCCACAGACCAGGAGATTCCCAGGCAGAAAAGTGCTGTGAGTCTCCAGCATGGCTGTTTCAGCCAGCGCAGTGGGTCTCCACACAAAAACTCAACAAAAATCTGGGCAGCCATTTTAACTGGCACCTGGAATACCTGGGAGACAGAGTTGCCCATTCAACTGAAAAAAAGGGGGCTGAAACAGGGAGCCAGATTATCTGGCTCAGCCAGTCCCACCCCCACAAAGACCAGCAATCTGAAACACTCTGGATTGAGAGTTTCACAGCAAGCACAGCTGGACCCGGGATGGTCCAGCTCTGGTGGGAAGGGCGTCCATCATTACCGAGGCAGTCTGCCGTTACAGAGACAGTCCGCCATTACTGAAGCAGTCCACCATTACCGAGGCAGTCGGCCATTACCAAGGCAATTGGCAATTACCAAGGCAGTCTGCCATTACAGAGACAGTCCACCATTACTGAGGCAGTTCTAATTATACACATGCACACGTATGTTCATTGCAGCACTGTTTACAATAGCAAAGACTTGGAACCAACCCAAATGCCCATCGATGATAGACTGGACAAGGAAAATGTAGCACATATACACCATGGCATACTATGCAGCCATAAGAAAATGATGAGTTCATGTCCTTTGTAGGGACGGATGAATCTGGAAACCATCATTCTCAGCAAACTGACACAAGAACAGAAAATCAAACCCCACATGTTCTCACTCATAGGCAGGTGTTGAACAATGAGAACACATGGACACAGGGAGGGGAGCATCACACACTGGGGTCTGTTGAGGGGGACTAGGAGAGAGACAGTGGGGGGTAGGGAGTTTGGGAGGGATAACGGGGAGAAACGCTAGATAAGGGTGATAGGGATGGAGGCAGCAAACCACATTGCCATGTATATACATACCTATGTAACAATCCTGCATGTTCTGCACCTGTACCCCAGAACCTAAGTGCAATAAAATATATTAAAAAAAAAAAGATGGCCCACTTTGAGTGAGGTGGAAATGCCTGATTTCCCTTTGTTTAATGTAGAGGAAGTGATCCAAAGGCTTAGGGAGATTGCGATGGTGGAGTGGATTAGTCACTTTAGATCTACTCATCCCAGCTGGGAGTATCCAGAAGATAAACCCTGGACCAATACCTTGTGAAATAGATTTATGAGTGGTCATCAGTGGGTGACCTCAGCAGAGGAGGATTTTAATAATCAAGTGGATAGGATGACCCATTCTGTGGACACTACTCAGCCTCTTTCTCCAGCCATCCCTGTCATCGCCCATAGGCCCATCAACAATGTGGCATTGGTGGTAGAGATGGAGGTTACATATGGGCTCAGCAATGTGGACTTCCATTTACCAAGGCTGACCTGGCTATGGTCACTGCTGATTGCCCAATTTGCCAGCTGCAGAGACCACTGCTGAGCCCTCAATATGGCACCATTCCTCAGGGTGATCAGCTAGCTACCTGGTGGCAGGATGATTATACTGGACCTCTTTCCTCATGGAAAGGGCAGAGGTTTATTATCACTGTAACAGACACTTACTCTAGTTATGGGTTTGTCTCTCCTGCATGCAGTGCTTCTGCCAAGGCTACTATCCATGGACTCATGGAATGCCTTATCCATCATCCTGGTATTCCACACAGCATTGCCTCTGACCAAGGTACTCACTTAATGGCTAAAGAAGTGTGACAGTGAGATCATATTCATGGAATTCACTGGTCTTACCATGTTCCCCATCATCCTAAAGCAGCTGGACTGATAGAATGGTAGAATGGCCTTTTGAAGTCACAATTGCAACACCAACTAGGTGACAATACTTTGTAGGGTTGGGGCAAAATTCTCCAGAAGGCTGTGTATGCTCTGAATCAGAGTCCAATATATGATACTGTTTCTACCACAGCCAGGATTTATGGGTCCAGGAATCAAGGGGTGGAAGTGGCAGTGGCACCACTCACCATCACCCCTAATGATCCACTAGCAAAATTTTTGCTTCCTGTTCCTGCAACATTACGTTCTGTTGGCCTACAGGTCTTAGTTCCAGAGGGAGGAATGCTGCCACCAGGAGACACAACAACGATTCTATTAAACTGGAAGTTAAGATTGCCACCTGGACACTTTGGGCTCCTCTTACCTTTAAGTCAACAGGCTAAGAAGGGAGTTAGAGTGTTGGCTGGGGTGATCGACCTGGACTATCAAGATGAAATCAGTATACTACTCCAAAACACAGGTCAGGAAGAGTATGTATGGAATACAGCAAATCCATTAGGATATCTCTTAGTACTACCGTGCTCTGTGAGTAAGGTCAATTGGAAACTACAACAGCCCAATCCAGGCGGGACTGCAAATGACCCAGACCCTTCAGGAATGAAGGTTTGGGTCATTCTGCCAGAAAAAAAGCCATGACCTGCTGAAATGCTTGCTGAAGGCAAAGGGAATACAGAATGGGTAGTAGAAGAAGGCAGTCATCAACACCAGTTATGGTCACATGACCAGCTGCAGAAACAAGGACTGTAACTGTCATGAGTATTTCCTCCTTTTGTTAAAAACATGTTTATGTATGTGTACACTTGTACTAAGAAAATATCTTCATTTTATTTCCTTTTTCCTTTATCATGTAACATAAGATTTATTCACTTCATAACAGCATTTAAGTATTGTTAACTTTATGCAATAGTATTTCGTTTGGGGATTGGTGTGTTTCCAGTTTTATAAAAGATAGTTGTATTATGATAGGTGTAATTATGACCTTATTATTATCTTTATTTGAAAATTGTGTATGATCTCAGGAGATGTGTATGGGTTCAAGTTGATGAGGGGTGGACTTGTGATGATTAATTCTGAGTGTCAACTCGATTGGAATGAAGGATGCAGAGTATTGATCCTGAGTGTGTGTATGTGAGGATGTTGCCAAAGGAGATAACACTTGAGTGAGTGGGCTGGGAAAGGCAGACTCACCCTTAATCTGGGTGGGCACCTCTAATCAGCTGCCAGTAGGGCTAGAATATAAAGTAGGCAGAAAAACGTGAAAAGACTAGACTGGCCTAGCTTCCCAGCCTACATCTTTCTCTTGTGCTGGATGCTTCCTGCCCTCGAACACTGGACTCCATGTTCTTCAGTTTTAGAACTTGGACTGGCTTTCCTTGCTCATTGGCTTACAGACAGTCTATTGTGGGACCTTGTGATTGTGTGAGTTAATATTCCTTAATAAACTTCCCTTTTTATATATATCTATCCTATTAGTTCTGTCCCTCTAGAGGACCCTGACTAATACAGGAATATAATGCAATAGCAGCCAATTTTCAGCTGGCACAGGATTTTAAATTCATTTTTGAAGCAGGCACAGGTTCTTCCTCCTTTAGCTAGGATGCTCCCCATGAGGCTACGAGTGTAAACTGAGGAAGAGGTTTCAATGCATCGCAAATAGGTGACATGAGGGTCTAGTTCATCTCTTTGTGTAACTTACTTGTGTCTTCAAGACCTGCCCTAATCCAGTTCCAAAGTATCACTTCCATTGAATGATGGATTGCTGTTTAGTCCAGTTGAGTTTATGACTTGGTGAGTCTAAATATCTACCTTATAATAGGAAGCTCCAGTCTCTTGATCACGTAATGTTTCATGGTCTGGTACTTAGTTTCCTTGAGGGTTTAGTAGTGTATCCGGAGTTGCTTTTCAAATAACATACAGTTTCTTTGCTACAGACGATACGATCTTGCTTCAGAACTGAAAGATCTACACTGTGACTCTCTAGGTATGACATATCAGAGACTCTTTACAGCATTTTAATTCGCCACAGCAAACTCTAGCACCACGGTATTTGCCAGGACACATAACCCAATTGACAGGGCTGCTTATACCACAGCCTGACTCCACCTTTTGACAGGAGGAACTGCAAAGCACTGTGGTCATTTTTCCAGTCTGTCACAGAGGTCTTTATGTATTAAACAGCACCTCTTGTTATTCCCATGTAAATAAACTGGTTGAATAATACAAAATATTGAATTAATGGCGTGGAATCAGAAAATTGCTGAGCAACTCATTTGGTCAAATTTGCCCTAATGGAAAGAAATTTACCACAACGAGGTTCTGTAAAAGCAAAAGCCAACACTCTACCTTGCTTCTAATGCCCCAGTATTTTCCCATGGCATAGTCAGGGGGAAAATTGATTCCAGAAATAAACCAAAATATAACAGGGGCATCCTATCTAGTTGTGATACCAAAGTAATAAAACTGTCAATATTCCTATAAACCTACACTTCATTAAAAAAATGATTTTTATCTCCTAATTTTACTCTGCTGATGTCTCAATGTATGTCACAACCTTTGTGAATATGATGGTCATGTGAGAAAGTTGATGTGTTCTCAGTTTGAACAGACTCATGCAAGCCTGGTGATTTTGGTAATTTTGTGGGATTTTTCCTTTAAATGCTTACTCTGTAAGTTTGATGAATCAATTCTTCTGAGGTCTGACTTTTTTGCACCCTACAAAGAAACTTCTTTATTTTTCTAAATGCATTTATTTCTGAGTCTTCCTTTGTCACATTTATTGGCCATTTGGATTGCCTCTTTTGTGCAGCGCCTTCAAGGTGTCTGCCATATTGCGAGTGATTTTCAGTTCTTTTGATATTCTGGATACTGGTTCTTTGTTGGTTATGTGTGTTGCAAGTATCTCCCCCACCATGTGGTACTTCTTATTTTTTCCACAAATTTCTGTGGTGCCTTTTGATGAACAGTGGTTCTTAATTTAAAGGTGTCACATTTATTAATCTTTCTTCATAGTCAGTGTTTTTTGTATCTTGTATAAGAAATAATTCTCTACTCCATGATTATGAAGATATTTCCTTATAACCAGCATCGTACTGATGAGAATTTATGTTTTTTATTGTGTTTTGCTATTATAAACAGTTGCTGCAGGGCCTTGTTATATATATTTTGGCGTACTTGGCATGTTTTCTTAAAGGATATCTATATAGAATAAACTGCCAGCAGAGAAATTACTAGGCAGGATGATATTTTAAATGTTGATAGTCGCTGAACTTCCAAAAGGTATCGAACATACCTTTCATTCAAGATACTTATCACACTGTATTACAACTATTGGTCAATCTGTTCATCCACCTGTGAAGAGGTAACCATAGCTTCCCATATGGCTCTGGATGCTGAAAAAAAACAAAGCAGTCTGTACTTTAACATGGTTGTAATTGGGTTGAATTCATCAACTGCAAAGGACAAAAACAGCAGAGATTGTGAAAAATGTTGCCTGGGCATGGCTTAAGATCTAGAATTTGGATGTTGAGATCAGAGTGCAGCAAAGGATGCTTCTCCTTCAAGGAGATAATTTACAATGACTTAAAAAGAAGTATTCTAATACATTCTGAGATAAACAAAGGTTTGATCAGTACACCTAAAGATGACTAGATGGCAAATTGGACTTTGATGTTGATTTTTTAGCTTGTAATTTTTAAAATAATTATATTTGCTAACAGAATATATTGTTATATAAAAAAGTGGGCTCCAAAAAAATGTGTCCAGTTATGAAGATAATGAGATCTTCTTCTTCTTTTTGCTTATTTTCTTATTTTTCTACAGTGAAAATAACTTGCCTTCATAATAATAATAATAATATACTGCTGATACTTAGGCTAATTGGCTTTAAGAGTAAAAATTCTGCGGTCAAGATTAGGCAATAACAATACTGTATACAAACTTTTGTCTTCATTTCTTTTGTTTTATTTTGAGACAGGGTCTCGCTTTGTTGCCTAGGCAAGAGTGCAGTGGTGAAATCATGGCTCACTGCAATCTTGACATGCTGGGTTCAGGTGATCCTCCCACCTCAGCCTCCTGAGATGCTGGGACTACAGGTGTGCAGCACCCCACCTGGCTAATTTTAATTGTTTTGTAAAGATGGGGATCTCGCTATGTTGCCCAGATTGGTCTTGAACTCCTGGCTCAAGCCATCTACCCACATCAGCCTCCCAAAGTGTTGGGATTACAGGTGTGAGCCAGTGTGCCTGGCCAAACTTTTATCTTATTAAAGCTTTATAATTGAGTGTGTTATTTTTTGAATTAAATAAAAAAATTTTAGATAACTTATGAAATTGAATAGATTCACATGCAGTTGTAAGAAATAGTAATAGAGTTCCTCTATACCATTTACCCAGTTCCTGCAGTGGTAATATCCTGAAAAACAATAGTACCACATCACAACCAGGATACTGACATTGATACAATCCATCTGTCTTACTCAGATTTCTCCAGTTTTACTTGTGTTAATTTGTGAGGGTGTACAAGTCAAGATGTATGTATAATTCTATCCAATTTAATCATATATGCAAGTATCTACCACTGTAGTCAAGAACAGAAAAGAATTTCATTACCAGAGTATTTCTTGTGTTGCCTTTTCAAAACCATACCTACCTCCCTAACTCTGGACAATCACTAATCTGCTTTTCATTTCTCAAATTTTATCTTTTTAAAAATGTTATATAAATGGAACTATACAGCATGTAACCTTTTGGGATTGGTTTTTTGATTCAGCATTATTCCGGGAAATTCATTCAAGTTGTTGACTCTATTGATATTTTGCTCTATCTTTTGCTGAGTAGTATTCTGTGATATGAATATATCACAATTTGTTTAACTATTCACCCATTGAAGGACATTTGGGTTTGTATTCATTTCCTATTACAGCTGTAACAATTTGCCACAAATGCAGTGGCTTGAAACAACCCAAACGTAGTATCCTGTAGTTTAGAGGTTAGAAGTCCTAAAACCAAGGTGTTGGCCAGCTGTGTTTTTTGTGGAGGCTCTAGGGGAGAATCTGTTTCTTTGCCATTTTCAGTTTCTAAAGGCTGCCTGCATTTCTAGGCTTGTGCCCCCTTCTTTAATCTTTAAAGTCAGCAGTATAGCATCTTCAAAACTCTCTCTGACCTCTGCTTCTGATTCTTTGACTTTAACTTTCTTTCCTCCCTCTAGGATACCTGGTATTACATTGGGCCCACCAGGATAATCCAGAATAATCTCCTGTCTCAATATGCTTAATTTAATCACATTCTGTTCACCATATACCGTAAAATATTCACAGCTTCCAGGGATTAGAATGTGCCCATCTTTGGGAGGCCATTATTCTGTTCAGTACAGGATTGTTTCCAGATGTGGGCTGTATGAGTACAGATACTATAAACATTTATACAGGTTTGTGTGTGTGAACATCTTTATTTCTCTGGGATAAATACCCAGGAGTATAATTACTGGGTTGCATAGTAATTGCTTATTTTGTTATGTAAGAAACTGCCAATCTGTTTTCCAGAGTGGCTGTAATAGTTTACATTCCCACAACAATGTATGAGTGGCACAATATCTCTGCATGCATGTCAGCATTTGATATTGTCACTATTATTTATTTTAGCCAGTCTGATAGATGTGTAGTGATATCTCATTGTGGTTTTAATTTCCATTTTGTTATTGACTGATGATGTTGTTGACATCTGTCATGATACCTTGGTTCTTGTCTTAGAGAGACTCACGGCAAAGGAGATACAGCAGAGTAATTTATTGTAAAGGAAAAGGAATATTTTGAAAGTGAAGTGCAGAAGAGATAGTACACCCTGAGAGAGCGAGGATTCAGAGTGGTCAGCTTATAAGGATGAGACAGTGAAGACTGGCACTACGGAGACTCTTTTTTTTTTTTTTTAATTTTATTTGGGTTTAATTTTAGGTTTTGGGGTACATGTGAAGAACATACAATATTGTTGCATAGGTACACACGTGGCAGTGTAATTTGTTGCCTTCCTCCCCTTCACCTATATCTGGCTCTTTTCACGAGAGTGTTACATGGTTATTCATAAGGAGGTGGGAAGAGGTGTTGTTAGTAAGCATATTCTGGGTGGTCCTCTGGGTGCACATGCACAGTGGCCGTGCATGCTTTTCATACCTCGAATGTCTCATCAGCATCTGAAATCTCCACCCAGGGGTGTGCTTTTTACTATGATAATGAACAAAGGGTCAGTGTGAGAACAGGTGAAATCAAAGTGCGCATGCTCTCTACAGGGGAAATTCCCTACTGAAGGTAGCTTTGCTTGAATGAGCTCAATTACAATGCAAATACTGAGGCTTACTGTGTTGACTGTATGGTCACCACGGTTGCTGCATCCCGAAGACATGGTCTACCTATCATGCCTCATTGTTGAACATCTTTTCATGTGGATGCTGATTTTCAAAAAGGTAGCAGTATCATCTCTAACGCAGTGGTTAGTAATGTTAAGCGCAACATGTATGTTAAAAGAGTTTTAATTTAATTGCAAACAAGTAAAGGAGGGAGATTCTGGTAAAGCCCTGGCCTGGAGGAAGCTCTGCGGTATCGCAGAGAGTAATGGACGCAACTTTGTGTGAACAAAGGGCTAGGCAGCTGCCACTCTGTGGCCAGGGACCTAGGCCAGGAGACGCGGAGTGCCCTGGAGGCGCCCAATGAGGTGGAGGGCCCTGAGTCCACGCAGAGCTGCGAAGAGAGAGAGAGGACTCATCTGAGTCGCCACTGCGCGGCGCGGCCCCGCCCAGGCCCCGCCCCTCAGGCCGCCAGGTGGCCCGGCCCCGCCCCCTCGTCCCTCGCGGGCGCTCCAGGTTCCCGCCAGAATCTATGTGGCAGGCGTGGAAACCGCTGCCAGGGGGCGCCATGGCAGAAGCTGAGGTCGCCGGCAGTACCCATGGCTTCCCGGAGCGGCAGTTCCCTGGGGCTCCTGGCGTGGCTCTTGCTCCTTCAGCCCTGGCTCGATGAGGCCAGGGCAGGCAGGGCGGGGCCTCAGGGAGGCGCAGCGCTGCTCTCCCCGTCCACTCTCCCCTCAGGGCCAGGAAGCCAGGACCCAGGAGCGAGCGGGTGGGAGCCACCACCTGCAGGGGCTCCAGGATCCCCAGTGGCCCGCCAGTCCAGGGACTGCTTCCCCTTGCTTCGGTGATGTTTCCCTCAGGTGAGTCTGATTCTTACCAGGCTCTGGCAATCCCCCACACACGATCATCCGTACGGACCAGAGGGACAGCGGCCTTCACGTCAGGTGAGGCTTCTGGGCCATGCCCTGCCGCAGAGAACTGGCCTGGTCTGAGGGGGAGGGGACCTGCCCTAGAGGAGGAGGGGCTCGGGGACAGATCCTCAGGGGATCCAGTCCTTGGTCTGAGGGTTCTGAGCTCATTTGGCTCTGGTGAAGGTGCTGCAGCAGCCTTACTCTCAGTCCCTTTCATTGACCTGCCCTGGCCCATGGCCAGCGGATTTCCAGGATAATTGGAGGATTACCAGCCCCAGAAAAGAAGTGGCCCTGGCAGGTGAGCCTGCAGACCAGCGACAGACACGTCTGCGGAGGCTCCCTGATCGGCAGGCGCTGGGTGCTCACTGCCGCCCACTGCATCCACGGGTGAGTGTTTGGGGCTCAGAGCCTGGGCCCTGACCAGGCTGTGGGACCTGGAGCCAGTCTGTCCCCCCCTCCCTGAGCTTCTGTAAAAGGGGGTGACAGCCCCATAGTTTTTATCCAGTCTGGGTGAGACCTGAGGATTTGCATTTCTAGCAAGTGTCCGGGTGCTCCACTGCAGCTGCTGGTCGGGGGACCACAGGCTCAAGTGGTCAGGGGTCCTGAGGGGATGTGGTTTGGAGGGAGGGAGGTGGCTGCTGGCTGTCATAGGAAGATGGGACCAGGCTGGGAAGCACCTGGAAGGTGTGGAAGGAGAGAGCATAGGCCCCCGCAGGATCTCTGTGAAGTCCATCTTTTCTCTCAGCACCGATGTGGAATACAAGGTTAAGCTGGGGGACACCCACTTGCTTGCTGATTCCAAAACGGCACCGGTGATCCCGGTTCAAGACATCATTTTTCCCAGCAATTTTGATGCTACCACTTTGATAAACGACATTGCCGTTGTTCTGCTTGCCTGCTCTGTGAATTATTCCTCACACATCCAGCCTGTGTGCCTCCCCAAAAAGCTTTTCAAAGTGGAAGCTGGGACAGAGTGCTGGGTGACTGGATGGGGGCAGACAGCAGAGAATGGTGAGACCGTCAAGCAGGATGGTGAGGGGGACCGCCTGGTGGGCTGGGGTTGGCCTGCAAGCTACTGGGAGAGGCAGAGAGGCCGCCTTCTAGCAGGTGGGTAAGGAAGGAGGGTGAAGATCCTGCCAGGAACTAATTCAACAACTGTGTTATGAATTTCTGTTGTTATTTCGGGAGCTGGGGGCTTGGAGGCCAGGTGTAGTGGGTTCTCTTCAGGGTGAATCTCAGCTCAGGGTGATGAGCTGTCTGCCAGTAGGAGCTGTCCGTCACTAGAAGTACCTGCCTTGATGGGTTGAACTTCTTCACCCCAGCAGTGTAGGCCAAGCCAGAGCAACCCTACCAGTGAGGCTGTGGGGGCTCCTATCCTTAGGGAGAAGCACTACTGTCCAAGAGTCTGTGATCCTGCTCTAGAAAGTAAAGATGCTTTACAGATGCACAGGACAGCTTGTCGTTTCTGCTGATACTCAGAGTGACAGATATTTGGTTGTCATTTTTCAGGCTGGCAAGGCCTTACCTCCCCCTCCCCTGATATGTTTTTCCTTTTACTGTCTTGGTTTTGCTTCTTGTCCTTTTCTTTGTCCATGTCAACAGTAGGCTCAAGGTTCCTTCTCTGTCAAGTGGGGACAATATCCACTGCCCTGACTTCCTTTAACTTGGCAGTTGTGTTGACACTGATCAGGACTCAGAGTGGGCACTGGGGGCTCCCGTCCTATCCCTTTGTGAAGATCTGCTCTCTTGTAAATTGTCTCTTTGCAACTTCAGGGTCAGGGACACCTGTTCTTCAGGAGGCTGAGCTAAGCATTATTCGTCATGAGAAATGTAGAGAGGTGCTCAAGAGATGGGATACCAGAGTGAAACAGTCAAGGAGGGGACTGTCTGTGGCTACAGCGACCGAGGGAAGGATGCCTGTCAGGTCAGTGCATGGGCCCCTTGCTGCCTCAGCATTGCAGTTGTCTCCTCAAAGCTTCCTCATCCGCAGCCAGTAGGGCCTGGGTTATCTCCTAGCCCTTCCTTTTTCCGTCATTCATGCTAATGGGATGTGCGGACAAGCCACCAAGGCTCTCCTGGGCAACCTACCTGATCCTTCAGGAGACAGCAGCTGACACAGCCTGGAGTGGGAGGAGGGGTGAATCAGGCAGGTCCCACCAACAGTGCATGCTGCATGTGTTGAGCTCCTTCTGTGTGACAGGCAGTATTATCACTCAGGTAAGCACTAGACTCATTATTGTCTCAGGGTAGGCACGATTTCATCATGTGTATTACATTTTTTGGAACACACCTTTTCAGTAGGTGCATGATTTTGCTTTATTGGAAATTGTCAATTCTCAGCTCTCATATTGACAGATACCTAAGGCTAGGAGGGTCTTAGGGGTTCCCGGGGAAGCCCTCTGAGTGCCTAGCTCTGCAGCGCCTTGCAGTGCAATCAGCCTGCTCTGACGTGGATCCAGTTTATTTCCTACAGTGATTGTCTTTCTTTTTCCAGGGAGATTCTGGGGGGCCCCTGGCCTGTGAATTAAATGGCGTATGGGTCCAGGTGGGGATTGTGAGCTGGGGCATCGGCTGCGGTCGTAAAGGATATCCTGGAGTTTACACGGAAGTTAGTTTCTACAAGCAATGGATTGTTGATCACCTGAAACAAGCTTCCTGTCTGGATTCAGCAAACTTTCTCACTCTATTCCTGTGTCTGGTGATGCCCCTGGGCATTCCAGTGACCCCGTGATCAGACCCCATTCCACTCTCCTACTGTTTCTGAGTCTCACACTTAGGTGTCTCCCCTGACCAACCTCCCACTCCTTCTCAATGCCTTTTCCACAAATCCCAGTTGGAATCCACGGGCCCTCTGGAGATCCGCCCAATAGAGCATGGTGGGGAGACTGGGGCCTGGAAAGCGTCCCTGCCTGGTGCTCTGGTCCCCTGCCTCCGCCATGGCTGCACCAGGGTTGTGCTCTGCCTGGTGGGAAGGAGGGAGTTAACTGATTCCAGCTAGAGGACCAGCTGCCTTTCCACCGGGGCCATGGTGACTCTTCGATACCTGGGGGAACATCTGTCGAAGAAGAGACATCATCAACCGTGAAGCAAGTGTTAGACGTGGTTCTGGTTTCAGGACTCCCACCTGAGACTTTGTGAAACCAGCTAGCTGGGTGATTGCTCAGAGAGAGTGAAGGGGGCGTTACCAGGTCCCTGCAGAGGTGTGAGGCCTGGGACTTCCACTCTGGCTCAGTTGTCTGGGGCTGGAAGTTCCCCTGTAGCCCAGTGTGGGTCCATCTGTGAGTAGACAGCCTCTGCCACACCAGCTCTCTTGGGGCAACCCATTCTTGGCATCCCCTTCCTCAGTGCCCTAGTGGCCACTTTCAGGGACATCACAAGTTGAGGCAGTTACGGAGTGTGAAGTTTTCAGAAATCAACTGAATAAATGTTTGGAGAGTCTCCTGTTACTGAAGCTCTGCTCACCGGGGGAGTTTGGTGGCATATAACATACTCTGTGGAGAACTGGTTTCCCATTTAACTAAGGAAGCTGTTTATGGTAGAAGGCAGGAAGCTATTAAAACGTAGAAGGACAGGCAAGGCAGACCCTGCTTCCTCAGACATGAGCTCAAGGGATGGTTTTAGCCAGTGGGTCTTGTTCCCTGTATACCTGTTACAGTCATCAGCGTCACTGCAGGGAGCTCTGTAGTTGAGATTAACAGCCTTTACAGCTAGGGATAGGGGATCAAGAGACACTGGACCTGGGCCCAAGAGTGAAGCTGGGGTGTGAGAAATATTGCTCTTCATCTACTGCTTCTCCTTGCTGCTCCCTCTCACTTGGTTACCAAAGACATGCGTTCCCACCGGGAGAAGGGCAAGAGAGATTCACTGTACTGTACATAGGTTATCTCCCCTCATTACAAAGTCTGGTGTCCTGGAGTCTGTCAAACTGCGGATAACTCCCTCCCAACCTCTTGCCCTTTGCCCTTTCTAGGGTTGAATGTTTAACCCCCAGGTATGGGTGGGCTTCAGTCTGAATCAGTCCCTTCTGTTGCCAGAGGAAGGCTGAGGCTGAGACTGAGAGCTTAAATCAAACCCAGTCTCTTAATGAATATAGTACTACTTGCTTTAAGAAACCACTGATTTATTTATACATAAAACACATTTAACTTTTTTTCTTAGAATATCCAACATCCCATCCTGGTGCTCTTGATCAGCAGGTAGCTTTCTCCATCTCGTGGCTTGCTCTTAGTCCTGTAGTTCATACTGTACCTGCATCAGAATCCCCTAAGGCTTGTGAAAATACAGATTACTGGCCTGCACAGTGGCTCATGCCTATAATCCCGGCTACTTGGAAGACTGAGGCAGGAGGATTCCTTGAGGCCAGGAGCTTGAGCTCTTAAAAAAAATAGCTGGGCATGGTGGCCTGTGCCTGCATCCCAGGTACTCTACAGGCTGAGGAAGGAGGATGTCTTGAGCCCAGGAGTTTGAGGCTGCCGTGATGTATGATCATTCCACTGCACTCCAGCCTGGGGGACAGGAGGAGACCTCATCTCTTAAACAAAACGTACAGATTACTGCTACCTAGTTCCACCCCTGGAGTTTTCTTTACTTTTATTTTCATTCATTCATTCATTCATTTATTGAGACAGAGTCTCACTCTGTCGCCCAGGCTGGTGTGCAGTAGCACAGTTTTGGCTCACTGCAACCTCCACCTCCCAGGTTCAAGCAGTGATCCTGCCTCAGCCTCCTGAGTAGCTGGGACTACAAGCATGCGCCACCATGCCCAGCTTAATTTTTGTATTTTTATTAGAGACAAGGTTTCACCATGTTGCCCAGGATAGTCTTGATCTCTTGACATTGTGATCTGCCCACCTCGGTCTCCCAAAGTGCTAGGATTACAAGTGTGAGCCACCATGCCCGGACACCCCTGGAGTTTTCAATCCTATAGGTCTGAGACGGGGCCTATATTCTCTGTCTTTCAGGTAGAAAGACCTAAAAGAATGTACATTTCTAACAAGAATGTAAATTTACCTGAAAGACCTAAAGACCTTTACATTTCTAAGTTCCTAGCTGGTCTGAAGACCTCACTTTGAGAAGCAGTGCTCTGTATTAACGTCCTGTTGACTGCCTTGGCATGGAAGTGGCACACATCACTCTATTCATGTGGACCCACTTAGATGCCAGGCTGGGGAGGGAATGTGGCTCCAAGTCCAGCTGATCACCTCCCAATCTCTGCCATACCTAGCAGTTCCAAAGACAGCATCCTTCTGAAAAAAAAAAAAATCCCTATGGAAGTGCAAGGTGTGGCACAAGCCACCATTCCCTTTAGCTGCCACGATCTTACTGGTTGTCTGCGGAAGAGGACACATGCCTTTCCTTTCTCTGGTTCCCCCCAAGAGTCCTTGTTTTATAGTAGTTGTAGGGCCAGCTCAAATATCACTTTCTCAAAGACATCTTCTCTGATTCCCTAGCCTTATCATTCTTTTCCTTTTCTGTGCTTTCTCCAGCTTTCCAGATTCTCAAACAGAATAATTGTGAAACTCTCCAGTGTACCGGGCCCAGGGGACCAACGGTGTAGTCGGAGGCTGGGCACCATTAGTAGCCCAGGGATGGGGTGCACCTTCACCGGCCAGGTTCTCGACACCAACTTAAAACCCTTGGGGGTGCTTTCATGGGGCCCGCCACCCTGGGAGCAATCCCAGACCCAGGGCTCCCAGGTCGTCCTCAAGAACGGGCAGGAGGTGGAGGTATGGGAAATGCGCCAGTCTTGCAGCGGAGCGGTCAGGAATTCCCGGAGCCATCACGTGCTAGAGTGCGGTCACGTGTGCAGACGCCAGGCACATGCTGGGCTCTCGGAACTGTCTCCGCAGTTGCCGGGTGGCACTTCCCCAGCCTCATGGCCATCTCTTGGTCGAACCTCGGTGCGGGGCTGGGAGCCTCCAGGCCTTCGGTCCTGAGCCGCCGCGTCCTGCTGCTGCTGCTTTTCCTGCTGCCGCTGAGCTCGGGTGAAGTGGGCGCTCCTCCCAGCTCTACCTTCCCTCTCCCCGCCCCCAGCGCTGCTCTGCCTCCAGCTCCCTGCCTGGCCCTGGAGGCCGGGGACTGGCCCGGGGGTGTGGCTGCCTACTCCTCGGTCGAGGACTTTTGCGGCCAACCCACCCCTCGGTCAGCTCTTCTCTACTACTCGCTCCCAGGACCTCGCCAGGGCGATTCCAGGATCTTAAACTTCTGCCCGCTCTGGCCTCCTGCGTCAGGCCACGCCTGTCCTACAGCTCTCTGGACTGGCGGTGTGGGGAACCCCTGCCTTCTCTCCTCCACTGGCAGCCGCTTACTTTGCTGCCAGTCTGGACAGCGTGGCTAATGTCCCCACCACCCAAGCCCCCCTCTCCGGAGCATCCTCAGGCCTCTCACAGGCTCCCCCTCCACCTTCGGCTCTGATCTTCCCACGGAGCTGTCCCCCTGGAGACCCCACTTGGACATGCACTTTGGCCCAGGAAAATTCTTGGTCCCCATTCACTTACAGGAATATTCTAAAATTCACCTTCTTCCCAGATCCTCTGTTCCATCCCAGCTTTCCTTCCTTAGCAGTCCATCATTCCCTGAGAAAACACAGGCTTCGTGTGCTTTCTTCCTGGACCGAATCCCCAACCTGCAGGGGCCCCTCCAAACTGGACTGCTCAACACCACCCTCACCTTCTGCTTTAGGAGTCAGAGAGGCCTGCTTCCGGTGCAGTGCGGGTTCCCTGTGCGACACTGCGTCCATCATCCTCTCTCATAGGTATCCTCTCGTTTCTGCCTTGCTGATTTTCCTCCCCTATCTCTTGCCCCTTCACGACCAGACTCCCCAGATGTCTTCACTCCAGGCTTCCTGCCAGTGCCTCCTGGCTCCCCACTTAACCCTTGGCTCCTCCCAGGGATGGCTCCACCCTGGTGGTCCCTGGCCTTGTTACCACTCCCTCCTCTTTCATTTTCTGTGGATCCTGAGTCTCCTGTACCTCAAGGGTCACGCCCTCTCTCCCCTGTGTCTGCCCAGGCCACCTTGCTCTACTCATGCTTGACGTGTTAGTGTCCCCTAAGCTGTTCTCTGTGTTTCCTGCTCCTTGTCTGTTAACTGCTCCTTGGGCGAACTCACTTGAGCTGCCGTTTATGTGACGGTGCCTCATAAAACGTGTCTGGATGTGCAGCTGCCTCCTGAATATCTCCACCTGAAAGACCTAGAAACGTCTCAACCCCTTGGAGTCAGAGCTGAGGCCTTCATCTTCCTACCAGCTGACTTCTCTCATTGTTTCCTAACTCAGTAGATGGCAGCTACTCTTCTCCAAAACCAGAAACTGGCGTGTGATCCTAAGTCCCACACACAGCTCACCGTATCTTCTCACAGTCGCTTCCTCATTCAGACCTCCTCGTTTCTTGCGTTGGTTCTGCAGAGCCTCTGGTGGGATCCCGGTGCCCTCCGTCTTGTCATCTTCCTAATATCTATGCTGCCTTCACAATACACGCCTGGCTCAGTCTTACCTCTGTTGATCTCCCTTTACCCAAAAGGTCTCACCCCGGCTTCTTGGCTCAGCTTTTGAGGCCTTCGTGACTGATGCCTGACTCTCCTCCCCTGACTCAACTCTTGCCCTCACAGGCCTTGCCCCTCAACCTCTGGAGTCTCTGGCATACACCACAATGTTTCTTCGGCAAGGAATGTGATGATCACTTTTCATTTCTGTTTTACCCTCTCATCTTTAACACCTGGCACAGTAAGCCCTCCTCCCACTGAGGTGGTTCTTTTCTGTCCACCACTTCTTCTGGGCTCTCCTGATGCCTGTGGTCTGTCCCTGCACTGATCTCATGCAGGCGGTTGTGTATTTACCTCTGTCTGCCCTGATGGACATTGTATTCCTTGAGAGTAGGCTCTATTTGACACACCTCTGTCTCCCCAGCCTCTGGCTCCAGGCTGGAAACAGAGTGGGAGATTAGGACCTATTTGGTGAACGAATGAATGAACTAATTTAAAAATGTGGCTCTTTTCTGTCATCCCGTCATGAACACTTGCCTCATATCTGTCCCTCTTTTCTCCTCCAGGTTATAAAGAGGACACCGCCAATCCAGGTAGGTAGGGTGAGACCCTGCTGCAGGAAAAGCTGAAGCTCCTGGGAGGGTGTGTTCTGAAGGGAGTCACATAGACAGTGGTTCTGGGTCTACAGGAAGCAGGCTTTGGGTCTAAGGGGTCTGTTTTCTGATGAACAGCCTGCAGCTACCAGAACATACAGACCTAACAGTCTAGAGGAAAGAGGATCCAGGCCTCCCATAGGAATGCTGAGCCTCTTTGAATTCAGCCCAGGCCTCATCTCAGACCCTTATCCACACAGAATCTTTTGAGCTGTAAGCCGTTCAGTTGCAGAAGGGCTTCCTGGGCCCTGTGGCGGTGTCAGCAGAGCCCAGCTCTTCTGGGGTTTCCTTTTTCCTTACACTTTAGGCATGGAGCATTGGGTTGCTCCTGTTCTTCAGTTCATGGACCTCCATTCCATAGGTTCTGCTAGAACTCTGCCCTGATTCATTATAGACTAGATGACCGATTGGTTAAGTTACTTATCCCTGCTTCTCTCCATTCCCCTTCTCTACCCCCTTATCCTTTCTTGGGGATCTTTCTGTTTGTGTGTGCTCTTATAAAAATACATATTGCTGTTTTGTGTGCATGCATTTTTAATTTACATAAATGGTGTGTTCTCTGTATTTCTTTCTGTTCTCTGTTAATTCAGCCTCATTAAGACATTTTTAAAATATGGAAATAATTTTAAACTTATAAACACTGCAAAAATACAAGTATACAAGGAAACCACACATACATATAATTTTTTTCAGAATCAGTAGAGGGTAACTTTGGTATGTATTTTCTGAGAATATTATCTTCCATAACCACAGCACACTTAACAACTTCAAAGGTTTACATTAATACCGTACTTTTATCTACTATCCGTATTCTAATTTGGTGAGTTCTCCAAACTCCTACTTCAACAGTGCATGAAGGTGTATAGGTTGCCATGGACCTCGCTGCCAACCCTTGGTGTGATCCTGCTTTTATGTTTTTTGCCAGTCTGATCGATTGAAAAATGACTTCTTGATTTAATTTTCATTTTTCTCATTACTAATGAGTTTGAGCGTGTCTCAATAGGTTGTTGGCTTCTTGAGTTTCCTCTTCTAATAAATTGCTTGTCTCTATCCTTTGCCTGTTACCTTTTTTGTCTTGTTGATTTCCTGGAGTTTCTTGCATATTTCTAATAAAAGCCTTGTGTTCATTTTAGATATTGCAAATATTTCCTCCCAATCTGTCCTCTGTTAACTTTGCTCCCAGGCCAAAACTCCTCTATTTGGGCATAATCAGGTTAATCAGTTTATGCTTTATAGTTTGTGTTTTGAGGTTTTAAGGAGTCCTTTCCTCCCCCATGTCACAGGATTTATTAATTTTATAGTTTTGTCTTTATATCTTCAAGAGCTATTACCAAGGAATCCAGTTTTGGTTTTCTTATTTCTAACAGTGAGCCAGTTTTCCCAATACCGTCTTCTCAACAGTCCTTCTTTTACCCACTGATTGTGGTGGCTTCTTTATCTACATCAAGTTTGTGCAACACATGGAACAATCTCAAGCTCTCTATTCTTCTCCAGTGTCACTTTACACTGTCTGTCCTTGTGACGATACCACACTGTTTTTATTATTATGGCTTTCACATGTGTCTTAATATCTGCTAGGACAAGTGGCCCTTCTTTGCTGTTCTTTTTCAAAGACTGAACTATTCATAGACCTTTGTTTTTCTATTTCAGTTTCAGAATTAAGTTTATCAAGTTTCTTAAAAATTCTAACTGGAAAAATGAATTTATAGATTAATTTTGGGAAAAATTACCTCTAAAATATTTAGCTGTTCTTTTTTTTTTTTTTGAGATGGAGTCTTGCACTGTCGCCCAGGCTGGAATGCAATGGTGTGACCTTGGCTCACCACAACCTCCACCTCCTGGGTTCAAACAATTCTCCTGCCTTAGCCTCCCAAGCAGCTGGGATTACGGGCACCTGCCACCACGCTAGGCTAATTTTTTGTATTTTTAGTAGAGACAGGGTTTCACTATGTTAGCTAGGCTGGTCTGGAACTCCTGACCTCATGATCCGCCCACCTTGGCCTCCCAAAGTGCTGAGATTACAGGTGTGAGCCAACATGCCCAGCCTTAGCTATTCTTTTAGAACAGAAACTGTCTTGCCATTTATGCTGATCATTTTCTGTGTCTTTTATTAGAATTTTAAATTTATTACAATGGGAGTCTTATGTGGTGTTAGGTAAGTTAATTCCTATGAACTTTACCATATTTTTGCTGTTGAAAATGTTTCTTACTTGAGTATGTTTTCTAGTTGGTCCTGCTGGGATAGAAAGATGTTACTGACTTTAAAAGGAAATTGTTTTATTGAAGTGTTATATGCATTCTAAAAAAGTGCACAAATTATGAAGGTTCAGCTGAAGGAATTGTCACACAGTGAGCACACCTATGTCATTACTACCCAGGCTAAAAAGTAGAATAAGTGCCCACAGAGGCAGAGATGGAAGGATTGCCTGAGCCCGGGAGTTCGAGACCAGCCCTGGCAACATAGCAAGACTGTCTCTATAAAAAATTAGGAAAAAAATTAGTCAGGTGTGGTGGCAAATGCCTATAGTCCCAGTAACTTGGGAGGCTGAGGTGAGAGGATTGCTTGAGCCTGAGGTCAAGGCTGCAGTGACCTGTGACACTGCACTGCAGCCTGGGTGGCAGAGCGAGACCCTGTCTCAACAACAACAACAAAAGTAGGCTAATACCAGAACCCAGCAGCCCTGCCTTGTTCTCTCAGTGATTTCCTCTGCCCTCCTCCCACAAAGCGTCCTTATTCCTGATGTCTGGTGGGATAGGTTCTTTTCTGCCTGTTTTTTAGTGTTGTATGATGTTTGCTGTAGGTTTGGGATATATCCAACTTTTGTAAAGTTAAGGATTTTCCTCCTATTTCTAGTTTAAGTAAGTGGGGCTTTTTTTGTAAGTCATAAATATGTGATACATTTTTCAAATGCCTTTTTCTGTGTCCATGGAGAAAAGCACATGGTCTTTTTCTCTTCAGATTGTTAGAAGCTTTTTGTGGAGAATCCACTGAGCGTTCTAACAATGTGGGACCACCCTTGCATTCCTGGGCCAATCCTTAATCATCACGGTGCGTTGTTTTTTTAAAAATACAATGTTAGCTAATGTTTTATTTAGAATGCTTGGATCTGTGTTTCTTTGTACATTCATACAAGCATAAAATTTGACTGATAGAACTGCCTGCACACTGAGTGCATGGCCTGTGAGTGAGGGGCCACTGGGGTCTCCCTGCTGGCACTTTGAATGTTCAATGTGAAAGCTTCTGACACAGAAGTCAGGAACTTTTCTTGACTCTGAGCAGTGCGGGGGACAGAGGCTGTCTGCATCTAAGAGGTATAGCAAGCATTATAGCTTTTCAGAAGTGGCCGAGGAACTTCCCCAGACACAAGAAAATTCATTTTTTGCCTTGGAGCTCCTTCTCTGCTTGCCTTTGTTTTGAGGCTGTGGGCTGAAGGCTCCCTGTGACTCTCAGAATCTCTCTCTCTCTCCATGTCTCTGCCTTGATGCTTTTTACCTCTGTCATTGTCACTTTCTGTCAAGCTCAGTGCCTTTGGGCAGGCCACCGTCCTTCTCTCACCCTCACTCTCCCCATCCCTGAAATGGGAAGAGGCCCTGAGTTTACAGCTTTGTGCAAATTGGCCCTGTAGGGTGTCTCAGTCTTGGTCATTCTCATCCTCCTCTATGTGGTCTGTGTCTCCCTGGCACACTTCTTCCTGAAGTTTGTGGTGAGCCCTGGTGGTCAGAAGATTTGGAAATGACCCGCCGTTGGCCCTGGGAGGTGAGCCTCCGGAAGGAAAATTGGCACGTGTGTGGAGGGGCCCTCATTGACCCCAGCTGGGTGGTAACTGCGGCCCACTGCATCCAAGGGTGAGTGTGGCCCATGTGTCCAGGGCCTGGAGACCCCAGCCCAGCTTCCTCATTTCCCGAGTGAAACAGTGTGGGAGGGAAGGAGGGGGAAGGGAGGGAGGGAGGCATGGAGGGAGTGGGAAAGGCATCTGGGACAAGGGAGAGTTGTGCTTGGTGTCTCCTAGGGGGCCAGGGACTGAGCTGGGGCAGGAGCCCGAAGCAACAAAGACTGCACCCTAAACTGAGCCACAGGAAAACCCAGAACATGCTCCCTACCTCGCACAAGAACATGTGTACACCCAACACGTCCACACCTGCACGCACAACACACAGACCAGGCCACCTTGAATCCACCTGAATGATGACTGAGGAGGCAGTCAGCGTGCTGACCTTCAGGGCCCTCAGGCTAGATTAGGCCGATGGCCTCCTGCTAAGGGGGAAGGGACACAGGGAGGTAGGAGCGTGTTCCTGCTTGGGAGCTGAAACCTACCAGCAGGGCTTCTGTCTCCCACAGCACCGCAGAGTACTCAGCGGTGCTCGGCACCTCCAAGCTGCAGCCCACGAACTTCAGCAGGGCCCTCCGGGTCCCTGTGAGGGACATCATTATGCACCCCAAGTACCGGGGCCGGGCCTTCGTTGTGGGTGACGTTGCCCTTGTCCACCTTCAAACACCTGTCACCTTCAGTGAGTACGTGCAGCCCATCTGCCTCCCGGAGCCCAACTTCAACCTGAAGGTTGGGACGCAGTGTTGGGTGACTGGCTGGAGCCAGGTTAAGCAACGCTTTTCAGGTGAGCAGGATGGGATGGGAGGTGGGTGCAGGACCACCAAGAGCACACTCCTTTCCTTCCAGAGACCTTCCTGCTGGACCTGGTTCTCTGAATGTGTCAGGACCACTCCTCATATGGTGACCATGGTCACTGTTTATGTGGATACCTCATTCAGGCCTGGTAGTGCCTGGGCTGGGCATGATCATCTGTGTCTTATAGAAGCTCAGAGCTGGGCATTCAGAAATTCACTCACTCATTCATTCACTTGACACACTTCAGGTGCCAGCACCCAGCCCTTGGCACTAGAAATGCCTGCCCTGCCTGGAGGGAAGTCATGATTGGGTGTGGGTGCGGGCACAGGGGCTGAGGAGAACGAGGCAAAGGTCTTGTCAGGCGGTCTTGAGATATGGCCGGGAGGGTCCAGAATGAGCTCTGGGCAGAGGGACTGCCTGGAGGCCCTAGAGGAGGAGCCAGTGTTCATGAAGTGGAGGAAGCACCAGCCAGCAGAACTCAGAGTCTGCAGGGGAGCAGTGCCCGGCTGGGCCCCAGCTTGGAAGCAGCTGCACTGAGACTTGAATGACAGCTGGCTTGGCTCGGAAGTAGAAGCTTCCCAAGCCGGCTTGGACTCAGAGCCTTCGAGGGCAGGGGAGCTTCTCAGACAAGGCCTGCACTGCAGGGGGAGGGGCCGCTGAAGGAGGGGAGGGCTTGGAGGTGTGACCAGGGGAGGCTGGGCTGAGTCTTCAGGGTGGAGGGGACCAGACCCTGGACAGAGATCAGGGTGGAGGGGACCAGACCCTGGACAGAGATCAGGGTTGGGTAGAGTGAGAGGTCAGTGCTCACCCCGCTCGGCTCCATAGCCAACTCCACGCTGACCCCAGAGCTGCAGGAGGCTGAGGTGTTTATCATGGACAACAAGAGATGTGACCGGCATTACCACAAGAAGTCCCTCTTCCCCCCAGTCGTCCCCCTTGTCCTGGGGGACGTGATCTGTGCCACCAATTATGGAGAAAACTTATGCTATGTGAGTTTCTGGGAGGTCTGGTAGCTCCCCTTCTGTCGGGAACCCCTCCCGGGTGGGGGCGGTTCCCTGGGTGGGGTTGGCCCGGCCTCCCTCCCTCACATCACCCAGCTGTGCTCTGCTCTTGCCTTCCTTCCCCTGTGATGCTGCCTTTGGCCCTGATTCTGGGGTACGGGTCCCAGCTGAAGAGCCAAAAGAGGACCCCAAGTGGTGAGGTCCTGGAGGAGTGAAAGCCCTCCTAGCAGAGCTCAGAGTGGGGGCATGGGTCAGTCCTCAGGGCTCTGCAGGCCCAGATGGACCTGCAGCCTCCATCACTCCTTTCTTTTGGTCTAGGGCGATTCTGGGGGGCCATTGGCTTGTGAAGTCGAGGGTGGATGGATTCTGGCTGGGGTGTTGTCCTGGGAAAAGGCCTGCGCAAAGGCACAGAATCCAGGCGTGTACACCCGAGTCACCAAATACACCAAATGGATCAAGAAGCAAATGAGCAATGGAGCCTTCTCAGGTCCCTGCGCCTCTGCCTGCCTCCTGTTCCTTTGCTGGCTGCTGCAGCCCCAGATGGGCTCCTGACCTCCCTACCCCATCCTCCTCCCGCCTCGCCTCTGCTGCCTGGGGCCAGATGGAGGTTTGACCAAGGTCATGTGTCCATCTGCAACAAGAGCCAGGGTATGGAAGAGTAACCCCTGGGAGAATGGGTCTGGCTTTGGCATGCTGGTGAAGTGAAGTGTGGTGGATGACTAGGCTTTGGGTGAGCAGGAGCAGAGAAGTGTGGCCTAGAAAGATTCTGGAATCTTGGACCAGGAGAGCAGGGATTAAATGTGTGTAAACTTGAGCTGACTCTTTTCTCTTTTCTTGGGTAGTCCTGGGGGTTGGCCATGGGTGGGAGGGCAGAGCTTCCTGGAACTAAGTCTGCCAGGAGCTTCCCTGGAGTGGGGAGTGACGGTTTTTGCTGTACATTAGTGCTGGGGCTTAGGGAAAGGACCTGGACTGTGGCCTCAGTTTCCTTGTCTGTAAAGTGGGCATGCTGTTAACGGAGCAGCTGAAACATGCAGGCTTTTAGGCTACAGGAAGAGTGACTCACGATGGTATTCCAAAAGCAGCATTCCTTTTTTTTTTTTTAAAGGCATTATAAAAGTAATACATGTTAATTGTATAAAATTAGAAAACACAGCCATGCCTAAAGAAAGAAAACTTCCCCTGGAGTCCCACCACACGGAGATAACCACTTCTCATTCTGGTATACTTTCTTCTACATTTTTTTCCTTAAAAAAGATAAAAAAGACTTTTTAAAGAAAAATGTAGGATAAAATACACTAAAACGAGGAGTGGATATCTCCATGTGATTATTTTATTGTTCTTTTTGTAACCTCTTGAGTAGTATGCTTTCAGTTAATTAATCTAATATTTTCAGTTAATTCCATAAATTTTCCTCTGAGTCCCACTTTGGCTGTATTTCACAGGATTTGGTACGTACTGGCCTCATTGTCATTCATTTCTGTATTGTTTATAATTTCACTGTATTTATTATTTAACCCAAGAGTTATATAGAAGCGTGTTATTTAATTTCCCAATGGGTAGTTTTGGGGAGGAGTGAGGGCTTCTTTTTCTCTGTATCACAACAGTCATGTGCCACATAATGACATTTCAGTCAATTACAGATTGCGTATACAAGAGTGGTCCATAAGATTATAAAGGAGCATATATGGAAACCTGATATGTGGCACTTGATAGTGGCATTGCAGACAAGTAAGGGAAATGACTGATGTTCAGTAATGGTGCGGGGACATTTGGTTTTCCTGATGAAAAAATACATATACGTGAAAATATATATTTACCATCTAGGTGTGTGTAAGTATACACTCTTATGTTCGCATAGTGATGAAATTGCCTAACAATGTATTTCTCACACTGTTTCCCTGTCATTAAGTGATGCACGACTGTATATGAATTCATTTTTGCCTTTTTAAATTTTTTCAGGTTTTATATGTGGCTTAGTATTTGGTCAGTTTTAGTGAATGTTACATGTGCATCTGAAATGAAAGTGTGTGTTTTCACGAATGTTCATTGCAGCACTATTCATAGTAGCTGAGACATGGAATAGTCCTAAAAGCCCATCAATGACACTGGATAAAGAAAATGTGTTACATATACACCACGGAATACTATGCAGCCATAAAAAAGAATGAGATTATGTCTTTTTTTTTGAAAATGAATGGAGCTGGAGGCCATTATCCTTAGCAAACTAATGCAGGAAGAGAAAACCAAATACCGCATGTTCTCACTTAAAAGTGGGAGCTAGACGATGAGAACACGTGGACACCTAGAGGGGAACAACAGCACCGTTGTTCCTGGAGCCTCCTTGGTTTTAGTGATCCAAGGGAGGAGGGAGAGGAGCAGATACTATTGGATACTAGGCATAGTACCTGCGTGATGAAATAATCTGTACAACAAACCCCCATGCCAGGAGTTTATCTATATAACAAACCTGCACATGTACTCCTGAACCTAAAATAAAAGTCTAAAAAAAAAAGAGAAGGTGTGTTTTAGAACAAAGTTTGAGTCATAACTGATTGGATCAGGCTTATTGATTGTGTTATTCAAATCTTCTCAACACCAGACATATTTTACAGCTGCATAATTTGTTGATTTCTAAGAAGTTTACCGCAAAAATTAAGAATTTCTCTATTTCTTCTTGTACAGTTCTTGCTTTCTGTGTTTCTAGCTGTGTTGTTAGGAATACAGGGTTCATGTCTGCTGTATTATCTTAGTGCGTTACACCCTATCAATATAAAACATGCCTTTTGTCCTACATAACATTGCTTGTTTTTTCAAAGATCCAGATCAGAGTTCATTCTTAATTTTGGCTGTTCTTCTAAGTGATTAAGGTACAATTTTATATTTTGTACTTTTTTTCCTTCATATTTTCCTCTGGTTTATTTTCTACCTTTTATAGTTTTTTGATTTGAGTATTTAGGTTATTTATTTTCATTCTCTGTTATTCAATAATAAACACCTTTAAGGTTATGAATTTGCCTTGGGCACACCCAATAAGGTTTTTAAATAACGCATTGTTCTAATTATTAGTATTCTTTGATTAGTGGTTGTATAGATATTCCATCTCTCAAAGACAGAGTGAGTTGGAGAAGACTCTCCTAATACAAGTGAGATTTTCCAGTTTCTCATATATTGCTGATTGATTTTGTTTCATATGTTTGACATTATTTTATTGGTGGACAGAACTTTATGATGTTTCTCTTGTAATTTGTGTCTTTTTCAACACAAAACAGCTTTCTTTTTCTTCCTAAATCATTTGTCTTGAACCATTTTAGGGATATTAACATTGCAATTGCTATCTTTGCTTGCATATACTTAATATATTTTTGCCCCCCCCCCTTTTTTTTTGAGACAGAGTCTTGCTCTGACATCCAGGCTGGAGTGCAGTGGCGCCATCTCCTGCCTCAGCCTCTTGAATAGTTGAGACTACAGGCATGCACCACCACATCTGGCTATTTTTTGTATTTTTAGTAGAGATGGAGTTTCACCATATTGGCCAGGCTGGTCTCAAACTCCTGACCTTGTGATCCACCCTTCTTGGCCTCCTAAAGTGCTGGGATTACAGGCATGAGCCACCATACCCTGCCATTTTTGCCCGTCTTTTAAAAATTTAATTAATTTTTAATTCTTAAAATTATTATTTTTTGAGACAGGGTCTCACT